>JASFAX010001181.1:0-52461 GCA_030737875.1 Allium sativum
AAACAGAAGAACATTTCATTGTTAATTACAACAATTCCATCAGAATACAAGAATACACAAAGTATGAATAAATATTACACATTTGAGAAATATCAGAGATTTAAATACATTACAAAAGGGGAAAAATAATACAATACACAACTGAAAGAGATATACGGATACAGAGCCTTCCGGATATCATCCAGTTGTAAACCAGGATCCTGTGAATATAAATCTGCAAAACCAAAACTACTAGCTGCCCGTGCGGAAAATAGGGGCACCCAGAGTTTAGGTTAAAACAATAAACTCCAGGTCAGTCATGTGACTGGTGTGAGAACTAAAATAGTTATTAATTTTTATTTTAAAGTTAGGTAAATCAAGGGACCACGCCGTATAACATGGGACAGGTTTGCTCCTAAGAATACCAGTGCATAAAACAACAATGTAATGCTAAATAAAGAACAATGAAGCTATTATAAGACCCAGGTCCCATCACACAATGCAACACAAGCCGGAGGATAGGGTGTTTACCTTATAATAGCCAGGAATGCTTGGTACGTGAAATTTCATGTTTTATTATTATTGTAAGTGTATAGTGTCAAAACTATTTCAATCATAAGTATCAATCATAGACGGCATAAGTGCCCCATACCACTATGTCGCCATATATAGGTTCTACAATAAAAACCGCAAAGTCACGTATTGGAAGTTGGATTTCCTTCTGTGAACCGAGGCAAGGGATCTTCCTCACCGCTTCGAGACTCTCTAGCCCTAGCCTCAGGCAAGTGCTCAGTCAAGGCTTGGATCGTCAAGACCAGTCCACCGATGTGGATTAAAATGCCTGAACACTGCGTTTACCCGCCCTTTGGGGCGTAAATGAGTCCTATGACTCCATCGTCTACACATACTCACCGATATATCTGAGGCGCCTTGCAATCCAACAACCACACAGGTGAAAATAATATAAATGTCAAGGCTGGTAGGTCACTGACACCACCCTAACTAGAAAGAAATGCATGCCCTCCCTGATGTCCTCTCCCGTTTTTGGTTCACAACCGGGGTGTGAGGCTTGCGAATTAAAGCTACACAAAACTATGCCACACAGGCCGTGCTTTGATCATCAACCACAAGACTCTGCTTTTCAACAGAAGCCTTGATCATTTGCATCTTAGCATGCCACACAGGCAAACCACTCCATGCAACCGATATCAATCAATCACACAGAATGATATCCAATGTCAGACACACAGTCCATTTACAAGTCCATTCTGGGTCTGAACGAAACCGGAGGCACCTTGTACCTCGCATATCCATCGATCTCCAAGTACGTTTGGACGATCACCAACTGATTCCCTCCTCTTGGGTGTAGAGCCCAATCAAGATCATCAGTTATTATCCAAACGATGTGAAGACCTCCGGTCTTCGACCACCGTCTTCATCCTCAACACATCGTTGATTTAGTTATTCAAAATGTGATAAACCCGGCCTTTCTGAATAACTCACGCATATAATAAACAAGTGTTACACAAACACAACATACGCCTCATTCCAATTCAAAATATTCTTTTATTCAAATATTCTTATACTTTGGGAAAGGTTTCCATTAATTTTATCAAAGAAAAATTCTTTAAATTTATTCTTTAATCTTCTCTTGAATATTCGGACTTAGCGAACCTTACCAAAGTAATCACTTGTTTTAATTTCCCAATCCCAACCCCATGAAGTAAAACTGGTAATAATTCATATCTAACATCACGGTGTTATCAGTAAATTCAATTATCATTTCATGTTCAAATCTAATTAAAGATTTAACTATCGCCTGGAGCAAAACTGGTGATACTCCATTCTCTATCATTTCAATCTAATAAAAGATTCATTTAAACTCCACTTGGTTTTAATCTTCCCAAAAATCAATATTATTGATTGTTTAACTTGAGAAACCATATCCTGTCTTTAAGTGGATTAAAGAACCAATGTCATTTAAAGCACGGTTCACGATAAACCTAAAATCACATTCTATGCCATTAGCCTTTAACCGTAAATTAGCAAGTGAACAATTCCCTAAGTAATAACCCTGAAGGCCGAAACCAACATCAGATCAATATCCAGGAAACCATTCAACTTAACTAATCTTTAGTTAGTTTCTGATTTTCTTAACTCCGTTGGGTCTAAGAACAATATTATTAAAGATACCGTTCACGACAACCCAAAATAATATTCCATTTACAATGGAATCTTTATGGAAAACAAATCGATATATATATAATCGATATAAACTTCCATATCCAACTAATAATATAAATGGAATAACGGCAAAGGCTTTTAAATTCCATATATATTAGTTGTCTTCCTCCCCAGAAATTCACTTCGATCATTACCAAATCGAATTCCATTCCATTCCAATTTATTTTATTAAATTGGAAAACTTTACTTTGGAAAATCTCCTTCAAATCTTAACATAAGATTTATATATTCCAAATCACATTTCACTGTAAATTGGGTTAAAGAACGAATGTCGCTAAAACACAGTTCACAACAAACCCAATTCACATTCCATTATTTTTCATCCCGATTTACAGTGAATTGGGATGAAAAATAATGGAATGTGAATTGGGTTTATCGTGAACTGTGTTTTAACGACATTCGTTCTTTAACCCAATTTACAGTGAAATGTGATTTGGAATTTATAAATCTTATGTTAAGATTTGAAGGAGATTTTCCAAAGTAAAGTTTTCCAATTTAATAAAATAAATTGGAATGGAATGGAATTCGATTTGGTAATAATAAAGTAAGCTTCTGTAGAGGAAGATGGTTAATATATATGGAATTTAAAAGGCCTTGTCGTTATTCCATGGATATTATCGGTTGGATATGGAAGTTTATATCGATTATATATATATCGATTTTTTTTCCATTAAGATTCCATTGTTAATGGAATATGATTTTGGGTTGTCGTGAATGGTATCTTTAATAATACTGTTATTAGACCCAACAGGGTTAAGAAAATCAGAAACTAACTAGAGATTAGTTAAGTTGAATGATTTCCTGGGTGCTGATCTGGTGTTGGTTTCGGCCTTCGGCGTTAATATTTAGGGAATTGTTTACTTGCTAATTTACGGTTAAAGGCTGATGGAATGGAATGTGATTTTGGGTTTATCGTGAACCGTGTTTTAAATGACATTGGTTCTTTAACCCAGTTAAAGACAGGATATGATTTCCCAAGTTAAATAATCGTTAGTATTGATTTCTGGGAAGATTAAAACCAAGTGGAGTTTTAATGCATCTTTAATTAGATTGAAATGATATCCAAAGGAAGATTGAAAAATAAATTTAAAGCATTTATCTTTGATAAAATTAATGGGAATCTTTCCCAAAGTATAAGAATATTTGAATAAAGAAATATTCTGGATTGGAATAAGGCGTATGTTGTGTTTTTATAGCACTGTTTTATTATATACGTGACTTATTCAGAAAGACCGGGTTTATCCCATTCTGAATAACTGATTCGACGATGTGTCGAGGATGAAGACGGTGGTTGAGACCGAAGGTCTTCACATCATTTGGATGATTACTGATGTCTTGATTGGGCTGTACACCCAAGACAAGGTAATAAGTGGTGATCGTCCAGACGTACTTGGAGATGGACCGGACATGCGAGGACCTCTCCCCTGTATTGGACATGGGGAAGGAATAAGGTGCCTCCGGTTTCGTTCAGACCCAGAATGAACTTGTAAATGGATGTGCGTATGAGATTTCATTATGTGTGATTGATGAACATCGGTTGCATAACATGAATTGCCAGTGTGGCATGTTGAGATGCAAATGATCGAGGCTTCTGTTGAAAAGCAGAGTCCTGTGGTTGATGATCAAAGCACGACTTTAATATAGCGTAACTTTGTGTAGCGTTAATTCACGAGCCTCACACCGGTGTGAACCAAAAAAGGGAGTGGACCTTAGGGAGGACATGCGTTTCCTTCTAGCTAGGAGTGGTGTCAGCGTTTTGCACGACCTGGCATTTTACTTATGTGGATGATGGATAACGAGGCGCCTCGGTTTTATCAGTCGATCCGGGACCGATAGTTTGGTCGGGATACGACCAGTTTACGCCTCATAGGGCGGGGAAACGTAGTGTTCAGGCATTTTAATCCACATCGAGTGGACTGGCCCTAACGATCCAAGGGCCCACCTGTGTCTGGGTCTGGG
Source organism: Allium sativum (assembly GCA_030737875.1). Taxonomy (NCBI): domain Eukaryota; kingdom Viridiplantae; phylum Streptophyta; class Magnoliopsida; order Asparagales; family Amaryllidaceae; genus Allium; species Allium sativum. Next base: position 4,183 of record JASFAX010001181.1, read on the forward strand.
TCCTGAGACATAGGCTAGATTGTCTCGAAGCTGTAAGGACGATCCCTTGCCTTGGTTCACAGATGGAAATCCTACTTCCAATACGTGACAATTGCGGTTTTTATTGTAGATCCTAATACTGGCGACCAAATATGTGGTACCCATGCCGTCTTGGATTGATACATTTATATTTGAAGTTGTTTTATACACTATGCACTTATAATAGTATCAAATGATTTGTTTTTAACGTACCAAGCATGTTTGGCTATTATAAGGGAAAACCCTTTCCTCCGGCTTGCGTTGCATCGTGTGATGGGACCTGGGTCTTATAATAGCCTCATTTTTCCAAAAAACATTGCGCTGTTTTGTTATATGCACTGGTATTCTTGGGAGGAAACCCGTTCCGTGTTATACGGCGTGGTCCCTTAATTTACACCATTTCGAAGTAATGTTTTAAATAATTGTTTTAGTTCTCACACCAGTCACACGACTGACCTGGAGTTTATTATTTTAGCCTAAACTCTGGGTGCCCTTATTTTCCACGGGCAGCTAGTAGTTTTGGTTTTGCAGATTTATATTCACAGGATCCTGGTTTACAGCTGGAATGATATTTGGAAAGCTCTGTATCCGCATATTCTTTTTAGTTGTGTTTTGTATTATTTTCTGCTGCATTGTAACTAGTAAATCTCTGATGTTAGTAGATGTGTAATATTTATTCATACTCTGTATATTCTTGTTTTCTGATGAAATTGTTGTAATAAGCAAAGAAATGTTATTCTGTTTGTGTTCTGATGTGTGTCGTTTTCAAAGTCATTCTGGGCTTTCCTTCACGGGGAAGTTCGGGTTGCTTCAAAAGTTGTCCCTAAAGACAATAAAACATATTCCTACAAAGACCAAGGCACCCGTTGTTAGCCAGGTAGAACTTAATAGTCTAAGCAATAAATTTTTCTACATAGTAAATTGTTACCATATTGAGTTCTTTAATGGTAAATCTTAGATAGAAGGTGAAATACAGTCTAAGCAACATTCATATTATGCTGCCTGATCCATAACCCTAAAAAATTTAGTCTAGAAGCTTCTATCTTAGTGATAAGTGGATTTGGGGTTGATACAATTAACTTATCAACCATATAGTTTAATCGTATGTCTCGTATTTCAAACATCCAACTGTGAACTGTTCTACACGACAATTTATGTTAAGGTAGAACTTAGTAGCTCCTATTTTAGTGAGAAGTAGATTCATATTGTGCAGAACAGGCAGAACTTGACGACTCCTATTTTATTGTATGTCTCATATTTCAAACATATAGTTTAATTATATTGTTTTATTTCATGTTTAGGTAGAATAGTTTCTTGCTGACATATTTAACATATGCTTTTCTTTCTAGGAACTATTAAACTATGGTGCAGGATGCTTTTTCTGGACTTCATGTTTTACAATGCTTTTGTTTGTCTATTAAACTATGGTGCAGGAACTATTAAACTATGTAGTGTTTGTAGTATGCAGGATGCTATTTCAATTATGACGTACGTATGTTGTATTTGTTCATGGTGAATGTATGTGTGCTGTAATATTGATTTGGTGAAGTCAAAATGTAGTGCAATATCATAATATTATTTTGGTTACTGATGTTTGACTTTGTAATGCATGGAAATATTATTAGAACTTTAAAGTTTGTCTATGTTGAATGTATTGAAAATATCCTAATATTGTGAACTGTTGTGGTATTTATATCAAATATGCAAAGATTTCTGCTGTATATGAAAAACTGGAACTGGTAAAAAAAATTGGGAAAATTTTCAATTTACCAATGCTAAAAAACCGTTGCTAAACAAAATAGCAATGGTTCATAGCCATTGCTAAATTAAACGATTTCATATTAAAAGATCATATAACAACGAAGAGGAGTCGTTGCAAAAAACATATTGCGACAGATACAAGCCATTGAAAACTAATGTTTAGCAACAGATTTAAGCCGTTGCAAAATCAAATTACGCAACGACTTTTGGTCGTTGCTAAATTTAGCAACCGAGCTGTTAGCAACGGGGGTGTTAGCAACCCGGATGTCAGCAAGTTGTTTGTGATGTTATTTTTCTCACTCTGATATTCTAGACTGATCTCGGTGTCTTGCTTTCTCCCAATTATGCTCGAGTCAGACTGAATATATTTTTATATTTTCTTGAAGCCATAAGCGTGGAGTTAGAGTCGAGACATATTCTCGTATTTCACGTGTGCATATGTATACATACATACATATATATATATATATATATTCCGATATGTGTATTGTATTTATCAGTCAGTGTACAGACACCTTGTTATAACTATATAGATTGGTCTATTTATGTACCCTGATTATTTATTCATATACCTATATATATACAGTTTATCTCTTATGTAAAGAGTATTGGTATATTATATTTTATTCATTCTGTTGTTGATTCTGATCTTACGTGTTTGTATTCTTATTATTTTATTCTAATAATTATTTCTTCTTTCTTACCTTCTAAGTTCCCTCTTATAATAGCCAGGTTTTCAGTACTTGTGTTTTGGTATGTGAATACATAGGATGTATTAGTATCGAAATTTAACGGCCTAATATCCAGGCCATTACATAAACACTTGGTTTAAAATAGAAATTTATATTGTTGCAAGTTTAAGAGGATTGAATTGAAATTTGAAATCTGAATTATTGTTTACTCGAATTATTTTTGGTAAAAACTTTACTCTAGAGAGTTAAGCAAGGGAATACTATTGTCTTCCACATAGACTCCCCTTTTAAGCCAGCCTAGCAAGGAGCATCAGTCCCCACCTGATTAGTAGGAAATTACGGGGATAACCACTTAAAGCTTTCAGGGAGAGCACAGCTTAAATAAAAAGACCGAGCTCTAAGCCTTAGTGGATACTTGTTTCACAAATCTGAGTTTTGTAATTGGAAACTGAATCCAATATTTAATTGATTTGAGAAAATGATAATGAAAACTAATATTTGGAGTAAACTGATTTATGACATGGAATACACTACACTAGAAAAGTCCTTTAGTAGCATTTAAAAAACGCTACCAAAGCCTATGGTAGCGTTTTAAAGAACGCTACTATAGGTCACGCAACTAAAGGTTTGGTGCTTTATTATTGCTGTAATGACCCCGAACTCCCGTTTCGAACACAATGGAATATGTTTCGTAAGCCCATTTCACTATTTCAATCGGTTATTCTTCAAATTAAAATATAAAACATTCAATATTAGATTTGAATGTACATTTTAATTTCCCGGTGGCACATACTGATTACAAAAATTCCCGAAAAATAAATCTAGCTATGTTTGGACAATACGGTCCTATCAATTTTTTTTTTCAAATTTAGAGGCCGTTTGAAAAATGGCCTTTTTCTGGTTGATCCAATTCAAAATGAAATTACCAAACGCGTTTTGATTTACCACGTTCACATATTAATTCCAAAAATTATGGAATTTTAAACCTAGCAATAAATTGACATTCCGGATCAAACCAATGTGGTTTTGTCGAAAACGGAGGTCGTTTGCAAAATGGCTATTTTAAGGGCTTTATTATTATTTAAAAATCAAAATTTTAAATTCTGACCAAATTTCTGACAAAATTACTCAAAATATTTTTTATAAAATTAGTTCTGATTTTCCGGGTTGTTACAGTTGCGTTTTAATAAACGCTATCAAATGTTTCATATAGCTATGTTTTTCAACCAGTACAAAATCTTTTCGTGACATTTATTTTATGTCACTATAAATTTAGGTAGTCTTTTTACATCTGTTTCTACAACGTTTCTAAAACGCTACTAAAAGGTATTGATTATTTTGTAGCATATTTTGACCAACAATCAGCAATCAACCAATCATATAATCATCATATTCAAATAATTAAGAACACGGTAGTCACAAAAGTATTACTCATAACCATTTAGATAATAGTTGTTTGATAAAATGAGCAAATTCAAATACCACAAGCATTTGCAAAAAGATTTAGACAACAAATACTAACTAATACCATAATACATATAACAATTGAAGTCATGTCCACTGTTGTTGATGATCTTTACTCCAGAGTCACTAGTTCCTTGTAAACAAGTTTGGTAATCAACAATAAAAATTTGTCACGAAATATCAAATAACATTAAAATAATATTAATTAATTGTTATAAAATATGCATATAAACAATAAAGCCATCCAAGTATACTAACCAAATTCACAGGATTACGATGCATGTCTTCGAAAGTTAAAGCCTGCATAATTATAAGCACAATATATAGTCAAACAATCTTACAGTTATATATAAAACTTTGTTATATTGGTTATATTATAATCATATATAAATTATAGTTAATTTTAACTAAGTTAAATTTAAAACTTGTTTAATTTTTTAAAAACTTAGTTTATTTTAATTAACTATTTAATTTATTATTATTAATAAACTCGGTTAACTTAATTATATTAATATTATTTTAAACTTAGTTACTTTTTACAAATTTAGCTAATTTATCATCACTATTATTATTTATAAAATTCTGTCAAATTAGTTATATCATTATTCTAATTTAAACTTTAGTTCACTTAAACTTAGCTAATTTTTATTAACTTGGTTAACTTAATTAATTTCATTATCACTATTATAATTAAAACTTGGTTAACTTAATTATATTACTATTACTTTTATTATTGTAAACTTAGTTAATTTTTATAACTTAATTAATTCATCATAATCATCATCATCACCATCGTTATTTATAAAATTTGTTAAATAGTTATATTGTTATTTTTTACAAATTTTAGTTAGCTTAAACTTAGTTAATATTATATAACTTATTTAATTTTAAAATATTTAATTTAAAATACTATTGTAATAACCCGGAAATCTGGGCCAATTTTTAATTTTTATTTTGGCAATTATAGCGAATTTTGAATATTTAAATTGAATTATTTTAAACAATAACGATGAGAAATTTATTTTGAATAGAATTAGAACGTATATATTTATATACGTCGTCATTAGAATATAAATATTTATTTATAATTATAAAAGGAATTGAAAATGGCGGGTAGTTCGATAATTCGATTTCAAATTTCAATTGAACATACCGGGTGCAAAATAATACGGATTTTAGCGAAACTAAAAATAATAGAATCTAATTGAGAATATTTTTCCAAAGAATCCGAAAAATCAAAATTTCATAGCGGGAATCAAGAGTTATGTCCAAATGAATTTTCAGAATAGCCGTTATGGAATTCTAGCCCTTAAAAATGAAAATTTTGCAAACGACCTCGGTTTTCGACGAAACAACTTTTGTTGGATCCGCGATGTCAAGTTGTTGCTAGATTCCAATTTCCATAATTTTTCGAATCAATATATGAGTGTGGCAAAGGAAAATGTGTTTTGTCAATTTCGATCGACCTGAAATTGACCATTTTTCTAACGGTCTCAGGATTCGACGAAATTAGTTTTGTTAGGACCGTATCGTCAATACGAAGCTAGAAAATATTTTTCTGAAATTTTTCTGGTTAGTATGTGGCCCCGGTAAATTGAAATGCGCGTTGAAATTCAATATATAGAGTTATATGTTGATTTTGACGAAAACCGATCGAAACTGTCAAATCAACTTACGATACATATCCCATTGTTTTCGGAATGGGGATAATTAGCTATGGACAATAGCAGGTGGGCTTGATTTCGACTTGGAAATAAAAAGTTACTTTTTGAAGAGAAATTAAAATAAAATAATATATATTTTATTATACAACCACCCTTTTCGGTTCTCTCTCCTCAATTCATTTTAAAAAGGAAATAAAAAAAGAATAAAACCTAACGGGACCTCGTTGCGCGCCACCGCGCTCTAGCAGCCACTGCCACCGTGGCTAGAGCCGCGCCCCCTTCTCCATCGTCTCTTCTCCCTCCTCTTCGCTTCAACGTTCGAGCCCGTGAGACCCCAATCCCCCAGTCGCACAACCCAACACCGACCCCCGACCTCGCCCTCCCCCACTTTACCGACGCACCATTGCTCCGACGAGATGCAAACTCCGGTGCCTCAAGGACCTGACCGTGAGCTTCCCCCTCCATCCCGATCTGAAAAACAACAGTAAGTTTCATTTTTTATTCATTTTGAAAATCATTTTTCTTGTACATAGGAATAGTGATTTTTTTTAAAAAAATATCAGTTTTAAAATTCAGATTTATATATGGCAAGGTAAAGATTTGATTTTGAATATAAAGGTAAAAAATTTGTTCGTATGAAAAACAAATAAAGGAGCGATTTTTATATGTGATACATTGAAGTAAAGGAGCGATTTTTATATGTATGAAGGTGAAATAAAAATGGGATTTTCATTGAGGTTGAAGAATAAATATATGATTTTTATATACTGGATAATAAAAATATGATTTTTATAAAGTAGAAGTAATAAAAATAGGATTTCTATATTATATAGATAGTAAAAATTCGATCTTTATATGAGAAGTAGAAATATAAAAATATAATTTTTATATAGAAAGAAGCATTGTAAAAATATATGAAGTAGAAATAAAAATATGATTTTTATTTATTGAATGAAGCAATAAAAATATAATTTTTATTATAAACAGCGGGACAAAGACTGCATTGGAATTTCAGGCAGATCTAGATGGTTCAGCAATTCAAAAGAAAGCACGGTGGAGTGGAACCATCTGTGAGAACTTCTCACCTTTTAATTTTGTTTTCTAGTTAAAATATATACTAGGATGCAGACGGTGTTTAGTAGCACCCGACACCCGTCGTCCACAGACCATGGACGGCTTGTATGCTTGTTTGTTTGATTTTGATGTGTAGTTGATTGTGTGATGTGATGTGAAATGAAATAAAAATATTTATATAGTTAAAAATATTTTTATAGTTAAAAATAGAATTTTTAACGTGTATATAAATTGAAGTAGATTAATATAAACAAATCGAACGATTTGTTTATATACACACATTTGACTGATATTGATTGGAACGATAAATTTTACACATCGCCCAACTGCACAAATAAAATCTGTGTTTGATTGTTTGAAAACCCCACACGGGTATTGGGATGATATATGACATACACTAGACTCAAAGATTAGCTGTATGTCGATCGATTGATTGACGGGCTGTTATAAGCGTTAAATATTTATATTTGATGCTTATACAGTGTAGGACGCACTCTGGATGATGGTTATAGAGTTTTGAAATAGAAATATTTGAAAAATAAATATTTGAAATAGAATATTTGAAAATAGAAATATATGAAGCCGTGTTGATTAGATTGACGCCATTTTGACGTGAACGATATTTATATCGATTTTATTCAATTTTCAATATATATTGAAAGTGGTTTGAATTATATTGAAAATAATCGAAATTCGAATTGAAATTGAATAGAATTGAATTCATATTTAAATTGAATAGAATTGAATTCAAATTGAAATTGAATAGAATTGAATTCAAATTGAAATTGAATAGAATTGAATTCAAATTAAAATTGAGAAGAATTGAATTCAAATTGAAATTGAATAGAATTGAATTCGAATTGAACTTGAATAGAAATGAATTCGGTTTGAAATTGAATTAATTTGAAATTCAATTGAATTGAAAACGAATTGAAATTGAATTAAAAATCGATTTGAATTGAAATCAATTTGAAATGAATTTAAAACGAATTTGTAAGGGAAAATTCAATCTTGATTTGAATTTGAAAATGAAGTTCAAATCATTTTGAAAACGAATTTAAAACGATTTATAAAATACGTTTTGAATTGAAATCGACGAAGGATATTATATATATATATATATATATAAAAAAAAAAATATAATGGCCTGAATAGAACGCGCCGCACCGCGGTAGTTCATGAATTTCGACCATTGACTTCGAATGGACATTGCGGGAGATCCGACCGTCGGATTCTCCTAAAACCGGAAACGTTGGGTTCGTATCGAAAAGAGATTTCTAACGAATATTAGAAATTAGAAATCTAACGGTTGGATTTGGAATTATGTCCAAATCAAATTTGAAAAAGGTCGTTGTAAGTGCAGTTCGATGGCCTTTGATGGAAATCGACTATACGGGCCTTGATAAAATTATTAAAACTATCAATAATTTGTGTAAAATCATAAGAAATGATTTGTGAAGAATTGGGATGAGAAACTCCGTATTTGAAAAGATAAAAATAGAGTTTTATCGAAATGAACTAGTTTTGAACTAGAATAATAATTTATTTATTTATTTTAAATAAATAAATTGAATTTGAAAAGGGTTTTAAAAGTAACCAGAATTTCCAATAATTGAATTGGAATGGATTTGAATCGAATTTGTCTTCGGCATATTTCGATGTTGGATTTCGTGATGATACAGATATTGTTATGGGAATTTGAAAGATATATTAATACCGTTATTTCCAATACGATATTTGTTGGTCGTAGAATTTGATATTGAATATAAGCCGATATATTTTCTATTCAGAGCCTTGTATTTAATATCAAATGTGATTTAGGTTTGTCGTGAATGGTGTCTTCATTAACACTGTTCTTAAGCACAGTTGAGAAAAAGATTAAATCTTTTTATTTAGATTTAATGAAGTGTACCAATTAAATGATATTTATTTGGAATTGAATTGTTATTGATTTTTGGGTTTATCGTGAACAGTGTTTTAAATAACACTTGTTCTTTAACCCGACAATTAATGGAACGTGATTTTGGGTTTATCGTGAACGGTGTTTTAAATGACACTGATTCTTTAACCCAGTTAAAGATTAAAACTAAGTGGAGTTTTAATGAATCTTTAATTAGATTGAAAAGATCGAGAATGGAGTATCACCAGTTTTACTCCAGGCGATAGTTAAATCTTTAATTAGATTTGAATGTGGAATGGTAATTGAATTTACCGATAACACCGTGGTGTTAGATATGAAGTATTACTAGTTTTACTTCATGGGATGAAGAGGTGGGGATTGGGAATTAAAATAAATGATTACTTCGGCGTGGTTCGCTAATCCCGACTAGTTTGAATTGATATTCAAAGGAGATTAAAGAATAAATTTAAAGAATTTATCTTTGATAAAATTAATGGGAACGTTTCCCAAAGTATAAGAATATTTGAATAAAAGAATATTCTGAATTGGAATGAGGCGTATGTTGTGTTTGTGTAACACGTGTTTATTATGTATATACGCGAGTTGTTCAGAAAGACCGGGTTTATCCCATTCTGAACAACTGATACGACGATAAGTCGAAGATGAAGACGGTGGTCGAAGTCCGGAGGTCTTCACGTCATTCGGACAATTACTGATGATCTTGATTGGGTCATACACCCAAGAGGAGGGAATCAGTTAGTGGCCGTCCAGACGTACTTGGAGATCGATGGATATGCGAGGTACTAGGTGCCTCCTGTTTCGTTCAGACCCAGAACGGACTTGTAAATGGACTGTGTGTCTAACATTGGATTTTAGTTTGTGTGATTGATTTATATTAAAAATATATCTGTTTGGCGGCGGAGAATTTATTCTCTTGCTTAACGCCCTTCTCTGAGACGTACGAGCTCAGGGGTTATATATTGATGGATATCAAACGCATGGAGTGAATTGCCTGTGTGGCATGCCTAAGTGGCAATTTATCAAGGCTTCTGTTGAAAGGCAGAGTCTTGTGGTTGATGATCAAAGCACGGCCTTTGTGGCGTAGCTTTGTGTAGCGTTGATTCGCGAGCCTCACACCCCGGTTGTGAACAAAAACGGGAGAGGACCTCAGGGAGGCCATGCATCTCTTTCTAGCTAGAAGTGTCGTCGGTGGTTTTACACGCCTTGGCGATTTCGACTTATGTGGTTATTGCTGTTGCGAGGTGCCTCGGATATATCGGTCGTTCTCGAACCAATGGAGTCATTCATTGGCTCATTTACGCCCCATAGGGCGGGGAGACGTAGTGTTCAGGATTTCGTCTAATCCACATCGGTGGACCGACCCTGTCGCTCCAAGGGTCGATGCGTTCTGTCCCTGAGACTCGGGCTAGACAGTCGCGAATCGGTAGAGGACGATCCCTTGCCTCGGTTCATGGAAGGAAATCCAATTTCCAATACGTGACTTTGCGGTTTTATTTGTAGAGCCTAGTATGGCTACATAGTGGGATGGGGCGCTTATGCCGTCTATGATTGATACTTATGATTTGAAGTTGTTTTATATACTATACACTTATAGTAATAATAAATGATTTGTTTTAAACGTATCAAACATTCTTGGCTATTATAAGGTAAAACCCCTATCCTCTGGCTTGCGTTGCATTGTGTGATGGGACCTGGGTCTTATAATAGCTTCATTATTCCTTATTTAGCATTGCGCTATTTGTTTTATGCACTGGTATTCTTGGGAGGAAACCCGTTCCGTGTTATACTGCATGGTCCCTTGATTTACCTAACTTGAAAATAAAGATTAATAACTGTTTTAGTTCTCATACCAGTCCCATGACTAACCTGGAGTTAATTGTTTTAACCTAAACTCTGGGTGCCCTTATTTTGACATGGGCAACTAGTAGTTTTGGTTTTGCATATTTATATTCACAGGTTCCTGGTTTACAGCTGGAATGATATCCGAAAAGATTTGTATTCGTATATCTCCTTCAGTTGTATTTTGTATTATTTTCCGCTGCTATGTAATGTATTGTAATCTCTGGTATTTATCGAATGTGTAATATTGATTTTTACTTTGTATATTCTTGTAATCTGATGAATTGTTGTAATATACAATGAAATGTTCTTCCGTCTACGTTCTGATTTGTCGTGTTCTCAAAGCGATCAGGGGTCTCGAACGGTCTTGGTTGGTTTAGCGATCAATCAGGATCGAGCGAAATTCCTTTTCGTCACAACTATTATTTTCAAAACATGGTTAACTTAATTATATTATTGTTATAAATTTAATTAAGTTTTATTAACATAGTTAATTCATCATCATCGTCATCATTATTATCTATAAAATTTAGTCAACTTAAACCTAGTTAATTTGATAAAACTTGTTTAAGTTTAAAAAAATACAGCTAATCTTTATTAACCTAGTTAACCTAATTATTTTTAATTTATTATAATGGCTAATAATAATATGTACTATAATTATTATTAGAGCTCAGTTAACTTAATTATGTTATTGTTTTTTTTATTATTGTTATAAATTTAGTTAAAATTTAAAAGTTGTGTTAATTCGTCATCATCTTCATTATTATTGATAAAACTTTTTTAAATTATATAATACTAATATTTATAAAAATTAATTAACTTAGACTTGGTTAATTTTATAAAACTTGTTTATATTTAGCAAAAGACAGTTTCTTGTATAAAACTCGTTGATCATATTTGAAATATGGGTTGTGAAAAAATGTTTGTTATCAACATTAGTTTCAACAATGATTACAGAGGTAAACAGTATGTCAAGAGTTGAACATCATTAATGCAATATTTCAAGTAAATAGAAAGCCAAATTCAGGTCTTCTACTTTTGAAACATTCAAATGGCTAAACTTTCAACCAAAACTGAATTTAACTTACCATTCAAATTGCACTTCAAGCCTCTTCTTGTTTTGTTGAGTTTTTCTCTATTCAATGAGAATAGTGCCTCATGTCATGGTGAGCTTATTATATTGTTATCCCTTTTTATTCTCATCCATAATTTGTTTTTATTTTGTTCAATATTTTTCCCCTCTAAGGGGTTGTATTTATGATTTGATGATTAAAAAATGAAAGAGAAATACGAGGTGTATATGCATCTACAAATTGTGTGGATTGACTAATCAAATTTTAAAAAGTAAAGAGACCATAAAATTAGGAAGAAATACTAGAAAATCAGCATGGGTTAACTAATAGTTATGGTGGACGTGAATAAAATTTAAAATTAATTGTACACTTAACTTATTGAAAATGCATTATACGGATGAAATTTTCAAGACATAAATTCACCGATATTTTTACAAACATGGATTTTCGACCCTGAAAATCAACATAAAACCCATGTCGACTATCCAAGTATCGGAAATACTGGATCATTAATAGAAAGAAGTTAGAGGGTGAGAATATAGAAACAAAGAAAAAATAGAATAGAAGAAGAACATAAAAGGAACAAAATCAAAGTAAAACACGAATCTCATAGAAGAACGAATAAAATATATTATATAGCATAACTTTGAAATACAAAATCGTAACTGTATATACATACCGGTATAACACATAAAATCACAGTGGAAATAAACTTTGTATATAACTAATGTTGAAGCCTCCTTCTTCAAGTGCCTCCAAGTAAATCTGAAAAATCCCGACTACTTGACTGCCCATACAAATTTGGGCACCCAAGAGTTTAGGGAAAACAAAACAAAATAAACTCTGAGTCAGTCATGTAACTGGTGTGAGTAAACTCTAATCACCTAGTTTAACTTTTAAAATCCTTTTGAAAGAAATGATAATCATAAGACCGATCCACACATAAAATCAAAAGGTTTTTACCTTACGATAATCCAATTTTTTTTAAGATCAATATTTTCTGATATTATAATAATGTCTAAATCAAGTAAATAGCAATCTAGTAGAACGCTTTCATCTCACGCTCTACATATATAATATACAATAAAAAACCATGGGCTGTTATTGGGTAATGGATTTCCAACTACGACAAGGTATGAAATCACCTTTCGATCAGTGTACTCTAGAAGCGATACACAGGAGTTCAACAAGAACATCTTATAACTCAGCCACACATGATCGGCTATTCATTTCGCTTGAAAGTTCCGAATATATTGTCACCTTATGGTTGGTATACCAACATAACCGTTCCCGGGAGATACAAAATTGAAAGAAGTAACAAATATGAATATTCTCTAGATGGTGACAATATACCCTAATTTGGTGCAACCCACTTTGTCATGTTGCCTACCCGATTTATGTCATTTCCCCGTTGATGAGGCTTGAGGTCATAATGTATCCTTTAACAAATCACTCCTTTATTTACTTTGAATGCCACATCTCCATACCCGTCAAATCACTAATTTATTTCCCAAAAAATACAATGTATATAAGCTAAGAGAAACGAATTCCTCTGCCACCAACATAAATACGTTTAAAAACAATCAACTTATGTGATCTACCAGATATACTCTGTCCGAAATTCATCTATTCAAGTTGTCTTAGGACTGGACAATCCGAAGGAATTATTCTGTAAATCCATCTTAGGAAATTTCTACCTAGGATCGCCAGAATAACCCTTGCATAAACTCTGTCTTCAATTGTCTTCGATATATTTGATTCGAAACGATATTGCCCATACAGAGTGGTTTTCAGATAATAAATCTGATCCTAGTCTCTCCGTATTGATAACAGAAATGGTCAAAAACTTTGATAGTTGGTGATTTAACTATCAAAGGAACATGTGTGCAAACAACGGTCGTATTCCCAAATGGAAATCTTACTGATCAATCACCATTTCATTCCCCAGTTTCCCTTTAATATCTCTCCTCAAATATATTTCTCTAACTCATTTAGCTTGAGACGACCAAAACTCGCTCTTATGGGAAACCCCGGATTGAATTGAGAACTCAACAAATCAGAACATAAACAACAAAACATTTTGTTGCTATTACAACAATTTACATCAAAGTACAAGAAAATATCAAAGTATGAATAATTATACAACAGAAAAATATCAGATATTTAAAATACAAAGAAGCGGAAATAAAATGTATAAATACAATGCGTAGCGAAAATATATCAACTAGCACAACTAAATAAAATACACGAATACAAAGATTTTCGAATATAGCTTCAGATGTAATCCAGGATCCTGGAAAAAGAAATATCTGCGAAAACCAAAAGTACTAGCTGCCCGTATGGAAAATATAGGCACCCGGAATTTAGGTTAAAATAATAAACTCCAAGTCAGTCATGGGACTGGTGTGAGAACTAAAACAGTTACTAACTTGATTGTAAAGTTAGGTAAATCAAGGGACCATGCCACTAATGTAGAACGGTTTTACCCCCAAAAATACCAGTGCATAAAACAAACAGTGCAATGCTAAACAGAAAAATGAAGCTATTATAAGACTCAGTCTCATCACACAATAAATGCAGTCGAGGATAGAGTTTTCCCTCATAATAGCCAAATATGCTTGATACATGAAATTTATCTTTTATTATTACTATAAGTGAAGAAATCAACTTCAAATATAAATGTATCAGTCATAGACGACATGAGTGTCCCATACTAATATGCTGCACAAAGTATACAACTAAAACTGTAATATGTCGTATTGGAAGTAGGATTTCCATCATAATGGCTACTAATACGAAAGATCGATCGTGTAGTGAAATTACTCACGGCTTACATCCTAGGCTTCAGAAAATGTCGTAATGCACATTCGCACTATATCTAGGATATCGAGTATCTCCGTACTTACGTCCCGTGCATAAGAAAACACCGCTTACTCTGTCCAATATGAGAATAGGGGGGTGTTCCTTATCACTCCCAAGTGTGTAGCGACCACATCCAGCCTATCTCTATCGACCAAATCCATCCTCATATTGAATGTATACTGATCTAACCATCAGTTCACCATCATACCGATGTGTGAGGCTCGCGAATTAATGCTACACAAAGCTATGATACTTAAAGCTATGCTTTGATCATCATCCACCAAACTTTGCTTTTCAACAAAAGTTTGGATCTTTGCATCTCAGCACGCCACACTATCAATCAATATAATACCACTGATTTCTGCCAATATATAACCTCTAAGCTCGTACGTCTCAGAGATGGGTGTTAAGCAACAGAATAAATTCTCCGCCATCGAACAGATATATATATTTAACAGAGATCAACGAATACAGTATAAAGGAATACAATGTTAGACATACCATCCATTTTCAAGTTTGTTCTGGGTTTGAATGAAACCAGAGGCACCTTATTGCTCATCCCATATGTCCAATACAGGAGACAGGCCCTTGCATATCCATACAATCAACAAGTACGTCCGGACGTGTAACAACCCGTATTTCGATAACATGTTAAGACGAGAATCAAGGCAGAATTTAATTTTAAATTCTGAATCAAGTAAAATGGGCAATGCTATTGCGTTCGTCTCGGAAAAATACGCGAAATAGAGTATGAGTTTTCGAGAATCGGAGTCCGTATGACCAAGTTATGGTCTGACGAAGTTTTTAGAAAATTCAAGTTCAAAAATGAGTTCTAATTTCGAAAATAAGGGCTGGAAGGCTAGGCGGGAAAAATTCCCGCCAGGTACCCCAAGTCGACAGCCCTGTCGACTTGGGAGTCGACATGGCTTGACCCAAGTCGACAGCCCTGTCGACTTGGGGGTCGACTTATGGTGGACGGGCTGTTTTGCCTGGTGCACCTATTTTCTGTCTTGGCTAGGTTTTTGGGCCTGGTTCTAAATCTGATGGTTCAGGTTGATCCTAGGGTTAATCTAAGGGTCCTAACTAATCCTAATCTCTATAAATAAGCCCCTAACCCTCTCCTAAATCCTCATTATTCATTCATGCAACTAAACTATGGCAAAATTGCTCCTCTCATGGCCTCCACTCAAAACCTTAGCCTCCACTTCATTTCTATGAGAGGTTTCATGATCATGTGAGTGTTAGAGAGTCCCTATGTTAGTATGAGAGCTTCTCAAGTTGATTTCAAGGCTAAAGCTTTGACCTTTGTTCATCAAGATGGGGTTTTTATTGATTTGGAGCTTTCATCTTTGGGTTTTTGGATGATGGCATGCATAGGCTTTGTCTCAATCTTTAATTTAATCGATTTGTGCCTTCATAGCAATGTAAGCCCTTTCCCTACTCTTAGATATTAACTATGAAGTTAAATGTTCATGTTGCAAGTTTGGGTTTGATCATTGAGTATGATACATGCTATCATGTCATGCAAGTTTATGAAGTCATTATCTTGATCTTGTGGGCTAAAAGCTACAACCTTTATGTTGAAATGTTGCATTATGCAACATGAGAACCCTCATAACCTTTATGTCAACTTGCATATGAAGTCATAACCCTGATATGATGATATATGCGAGTTACTAGTCATCATTCCATGTCTTTTGTCACCATGATTCGCTTATGTGCCAAGTTTGGGTTTATGCATGTTTTTGAGGCTTAAGAATGTAACATGCAAGTTAATGAACACATTTGTGCCTCATTTGCCACCATGATTAACTTATGGCTTAATATCCATTTTTGTCATGCCTTTGCCAGGTCTCTTCTTTTAATCCATTACGTTGTTGCGAACGTATATGCGAGTTTAAAAGCGTTGGGTTATGTTATGAGTAATTTCTAATGACATGAAAATACAACTTGAAAACATGACTTGAAAAATAACATGGAAGTTGACATGTGAGTATGTTTGAAAATATGAAATTGGGAATTTACCTATTAAGTTAGGTCTACCCATACTATGGAATTGGGAATTTACCTATTAAGTTAGGTCTACCCATATTCTTAAAAACTTGAATATGAACATGACACTAGACTAAACATGAAAGTGACCAGCTCGAGGTTGGGTAGAGTTTGCAACGTAAAACTACCCGGAACCGACCGGCCTAACTAGTAGTTGCAAACAATAGGACCCAATGTGAGAAGTTGGTCATGTTGTGCTTGAACCCGAGGTTAGACCAAGTTGTGGTGTAAAGCTACCCGGAACCGACCGGCTTAACTAGTAACCACAACAAAGTCTAATGTGAGAGGTTGAGGTGCATTAAGTAATTAATGCCACATGATAGGGTTAAGTTAATTTGATTAATGACTCTTAACCAAATATGACATGGACAATGGGTTAAGTAAATTGATTAGGCCAATGATACCTAACAAAACATGACAAGGTTGGGTAGGTTAAGTAACTTGATTTGCCTAATGACACTTAACCATTTTTATATGACTAGTGGACGGGGTTAAGTTAACCAACACTTAATCAATCCAACGTGATAAATTGGTAGGGTTAAGTATGTTTTCTTAATGACACTTAACCGAAAAATACAGTTAATGGATGGGGTTAAGATTAGACTCAACTAGTCTAAACATGGAAATCGGATGGGGTTAAGTTAGCCTAGGCTTAATTAATCCCACTTGGCAGTTTAATGGGGTTAAGTTAAACACTTAACTAATCTAACATGATGATTTGATGTGGTTAAGTGACCTATACTTAACCAATCTAACTCGTTAATTTATTGAGGTTAAGTTAACCAATACTTAACCAATCTAACGTGAAAACATGATAAGGCTAAGTCACGAATCACTTAAATATGCTTGATCAATTTGACTCAGTAATTTGATAGGGTCAAGTTAATATATACTTAACCAACCCGAGCATGGTTTGTAGGGTTAAGTCTTGAACTTGGATACTTAGCCAATTTTGACATGATTTGTAGACGGGTTAAGTCATGAACTTAAGTGACACATAATCCATTATGTAAACCCTAGTTCCGAGGATTAGGTGGATAACCGTAGTTAACAAGGATAACGGGAATAAGGCTAAGTGTAAACCTTAGTTGAAGAATAACTAAGTAATGATTCTTAGTCAAGGAAATTTAGACCAGTTCATAGATAGATGAGTAACCTGATACGGTAGGTCATCGTTTAAGTATACGAGTACGAGCAAGTATCTGATTTAGATAAAGGCTCCAGCGAACTGGGTAACGAAGCAGCGGCTTCGGGGAACGTGAGGATATTCTTGGTATCCCTCTGTGAGCTGCCAGGTGATCATACTAGGCTCATGAGAGGTTAAGGTCTGCGTTAGAAGAACCAAGAGTATGCCTTGGTTGCTATACGAGCGACCTAAAGACGGGGATGGATAGGGGATAGTCGACGATACACGGTCGTACCCTAGATAGCATTTCGTCAGGCTACCTACCATCTTTGGTCAAGCGTGTACGTACGGAAAGGCAGAGAACACCCAAAAGACCATAATTGCTATCTAATTATGGTTGCGGTAAGGCTAGGATTGTGGGTTGGCCAGTAGTGTGTTCTCATACAGGATTTATCCTGTCTTGTCTTTCACTAGTTGAGGGAGTGGTCTCGTGGGACCATAGCCACGTATAGAAAAAACAGACCTTAGCATCTGCATCGGCAGATAAATCGAAAGCTCCCGACCAAGTCCTGTATTTCCTGGTCTGCCCTGTGACAGGACTCGGATGGCACGATGTGATACATGTGCATACAGTCATGGAAAAACGATTCACGATGAATGCGTGGAAAAAGGGCGCGGTTGACGGTTAGCGTAAATCCTAGTGGCCCTGGGTGGTTGAACCAAAACCGAGATACGAAAACGTGCAATAGGTAAACATAATCCCTAGTAGTCCTAGGTAGCATAAGTCCTAGTTGTACAAACAATGATTCATGTTGAAAGACCCTAGTTAGATATAGGGTGACAATCCAAAACGATCTTAAGGATCATGGAACTATGTTAAAGTAGTATAGAATCTCATGGGAAAGCCCGTATGGTCTACGGCAAGGGACTGAACATTTACATGGAATAAAACATACGAGTTGAGTAACCTATATATGCGATATATTAGGTTGACATGGACCATTACACGACTTTCGAGTAAGGGTCATTCATGGTTAACACATGATACGGTGTGGATACTAGTACAGTAGGTTCAGAGCTAAAAGACAGGATAGATACGATGGGATGTTATACGTGATAGATATCTTGGGGATATTATATTTGACAGGAACTTGACGATGGGATACCTTGTTTTATCTTGACACCGTAATTTATCATGACACCTTAGTTTATCTGAGTTCAGTAGTTCATCCTGTTATTTTGATTTAGCTTATCTATCTTGTCATCATGCTTATGTTCATCTCAGTTTCTCATGTCAGTTAACTTTACTAGTTTTTATGCTGATAGTAGATAGGGCTTACTCAGTCTTTTTGACTGACCCGTTTTGTTTCGCCTCTTTTCTTCCGTCCCCCCCAGGTTACAGGGAGGAAATACTATTGTTTAGTTCGGATTTCTTCTGCTTGAAGGTCATCATGGATGGCTTGGACTTTTCTTGGCTATGGCTACTTTACTGTTTTTACTTGGGGAATAATTTATGAAAAAGTCTTTATGTTTCTTTACTATTGCAAGACAGGTTTTGATGTACTCTGATGTAAAAGGATTTAGACCTTAATTATTAATGTTTATGAAAGTTCGATTTTACTTCCGCTATTTTATATGTTCTGTCTTGTGATATTTCTGTGCATGTTTACCAATAATGCCCCTCTAAAGCTAGTGCATTCCTTTGCGAGTGACCCGAGCGGAGGAGGGGTGTTACACGTGGTATCAGAGCAGAAGGTTACCAGACTGGGCAAAAGTTTTTAAAGACCTTCTGAAAACTATTTGAAAATCGTTTATAAAGAAGCATTTTTCAAGAAAATTTTCTTTTAAAAGAAAAAGGCTATTCCCCAAAGGCCATCAGCACTATCCTTGTTTCCTTAATTGAATCTCTTTTCCTTTCTTTCCTCCATCTGCAGTCACAGTGGTTTTAACTGCGACTAGTCTTTTCTATCTACGAAAGTGCTTTCCATACGATGGAGGTGGTTCTCGAGAGACCAATGGCCGCGTTATAAGAAAGGATAGTGAGAAAGAGGATAAAGGATACGAGCTTAAGGATGAGCAACTTGTTGGTATGGCTTAGTCCTCAAAGGAGGGAGAAAGATGAACAATGAAACCCATGACGAGAACGTACCTTTGGCATGGTAAAACGGGGCGGATAGTTAAGTATTATGGGACAAGGACAAGATCATCGGGAGGGCAATAGTATGCTCTCATTTCTAGGGTACCTCGGAAGGAGGGTAACGATCTTGTTAAAGGTTTAGCTTTTCTTCTCTATCATCCCGTTAGGACTTCGTTTTTCGTATCATTTAAGTCTGCTTCGATAGTTGAGTCTCTGCACCTTAAGTACTAGCGTAATAGAGAATCCCATTTTTGTCTCAAAGTCCTATTGGAGAATCAGTCCATTTATACATGACCTGTTTGGATTTGAGAATGTCTATGCCAAGTGTTGAGTTTGGAAATAATGCTTATGTTTATAAGCTATGGATGGATTCTAGGGATGAAGTGGTTATCCAGTAGGAGGTGCCACTCTCGGTTTTGATAAGAGGGTAGTTAGACCTTTTGACTGGCCTTGGTAATACCCTCGAAGTATCGTGTAACCTTTTTGAGGTTCTGTCATGACTAGTTACTTAGAATCCCTTGATGCCTTTATTGGAAATTTGAAGCCCGATCGAGGGGTGTTCGCCGATAAGACGGATGGTTTACTTCATTTATGCATGGGTTATAGAGATCACCCTAGTAAGTGCGCTTGATAACCTGGTTGACATCTGTTTACTTTCAAGAGAAAGTTCTTCTACATGGAATACCTTATAGTATGTAAACGAGATCCAAGATTCACTAATGAATTTTGGAAAGCTTGCATGAGATCATGAGTACGCAGTCATGTTTGCGCCAAGTATTCTAGAAAAAGGATAAGTGCAAGTGGAACGAGAGGCGACGAAGAAATGAGTTCCAGCTCATGTTATGGAAACAGGAAATAAGAAGCTACGAAATCGCGAAGTTAAAAGACGGTCAAGGCACAATGGAATTAAGCCCAAGGAAATACGACTTTGATGGTCAAAGACTAGATACGCGCATGATATCTCTTTTTGGGAGTATATCCTTGATCCCTGTTTTCTGTAGAGCTTACTTGTAGGCTATCTTTTGTGGACATCTTCTTGGTCCTATTTTCTGTTACAAACCCCGTAAGGAGTTTGTCTTGACCCTGTTTCAGGGAATCCTAGGTAGAACCCTATGGATGTAAACATGTATTTGAAACATGTTATGATTGATATGGTTGCAAGTGGTTGCAAGTGGTTGCTCGTGGATGCGCGAATACACATTAGATACTAGCTCGACTCGGTCACATTTCATATTTCATATGCACGAGTATTTATACTTGTTTATGGATGAAATCGAATGTATTATCATGCGGTTGTTGCATATGAATGAATGATTGTGCACACATATAGTATCTATATGACTAGGACTATTTGCATACATGTTGGATTCATGGCACTATACATATTTTGCATTAGAAAGATTATTCAGGCCTGATCATTAGCATTAGCTAAGGAACATGTACACACACGTTTTGCATATATTCATACAGCATTAGAAATCATCTAAGGACAATGGTTGCTTGTGGATGATGTTTTGAGTAGATGAATGATGGATGGTAGGATATGTTCTTCCTAACTTGGAGATTTCGGGGACGAAATCCTAAAAGGTGGGGAGAATGTAACAACCCGTATTTCGATAACATGTTAAGACGAGAATCAAGGCAGAATTTAATTTTAAATTCTGAATCAAGTAAAACGGGCTATGCCATTTCGTTCGTCTCGGAAAAATACGCGAAATAGAGTCTGAGTTTTCGAGAATCGGAGTCCGTATGACCAAGTTATGGTCTGACGAAGTTTTCAGAAAATTCAAGTTCAAAAACAAGTTCTAATTTCGAAAATAAGGGCTGGAAGGCTAGGCGGGAAAAATTCCCGCCAGGTACCCCAAGTCGACAGCCCTGTCGACTTGGATGTCGACATGGCTTGACCCAAGTCGACAGCCCTGTCGACTTGGGGGTCGACTTATGGTGGCCGGGCAGTTTTGCCTGGTGCACCTATTTTCTGTCTTGGCTAGGTTTTTGGGCCTGGTTCTAAATCTGATGGTTCAGGTTTATCCTAGGGTTAATGTAAGGGTCCTAACTAATCCTAATCTCTATGAATAAGCCCCTAACCCTCTCCTAAATCCTCATTATTCATTCATGCAACTAAACTATGGCAAAATTGCTCCTCTCATGGCCTCCACTCAAAACCCTAGCCTCCACTTCATTTCTATGAGAGGTTTCATGATCATGTGAGTGTTAGAGAGTCCCTATGTTAGTATGAGAGCTTCTCAAGTTTATTTCAAGGCTAAATCTTTGACCTTTGTTCATCAAGATGGGGTTTTTATTGATTTGGAGCTTTCATCTTTGGGTTTTTGGATGATGGCATGCATAGGCTTTGTCTCAATCTTTAATTTAATCGATTTGTGCCTTCATAGCAATGTAAGCCCTTTCCCTACTCTTAGATATTAACTATGAAGTTAAATGTTCATGTTGCAAGTTTGGGTTTGATCATTGAGTATGATACATGCTATCATGTCATGCAAGTTTATGAAGTCATTATCTTGATCTTGTGGGCTAAAAGCTACAACCTTTATGTTGAAATGTTGCATTATGCAACATGAGAACCCTCATAACCTTTATGTCAACTTGCATATGAAGTCGTAACCCTTATATGACGATATATGCGAGTTACTAGTCATCATTCCATGACTTTTGTCACCATGATTCGCTTATGTGCCAAGTTTGGGTTTATGCATGTTTTTGAGGCTCAAGAATGTAACATGCAAGTTAATGAACACATTTGTGCCTCATTTGCCACCATGATTAACTTGTGGCTTAATATCCATTTTTGTCATGCCTTTGCCAAGTCTCTTCTTTTAATCCATTACGTTGTTGCGAACGTATATGCGAGTTTAAAAGCGTTGGGTTATGTTATGAGTAATTTCTAATGACATGAAAATACAACTTGAAAACATGACTTGAAAAATAACATGGAAGTTGACATGTGAGTATGTTTGAAAATATGAAATTGGGAATTTACCTATTAAGTTAGGTCTACCCATACTATGGAATTGGGAATTTACCTATTAATTTAGGTCTACCCATATTCTTAAAAACTTGAATATGAACATGACACTAGACTAAACATGAAAGTGACCAACTCGAGGTTGGGTTGAGTTTGCAACGTAAAACTACCCGGAACCGACCGGCCTAACTAGTAGTTGCAAATAATAGGACCCAATGTGAGAAGTTGGTCATGTTGTGCTTGAACCCGAGGTTAGACCAAGTTGTGGTGTAAAGCTACCCGGAACCGACCTGCTTAACTATTAACCACAACAAAGTCTAATGTGAGAGGTTGAGGTGCATTAAGTAATTAATGCCACATGATAGGGTTAAGTTAATTTGATTAATGACTCTTAACAAAATATGACATGGACAATAGGTTAAGTAAATTGATTAGGCCAATGATACCTAACAAAACGTGACAAGGTTGGGTAGGTTAAGTAACTTGATTTGCCTAATGACACTTAACCATTTTTATATGACTAGTGGACGGGGTTAAGTTAACCAACACATAATCAATCCAACGCGATAAATTGGTAGGGTTAAGTAAGTTTTCTTAATGACACTTAACCGAAAAATACAGTTAATGGATGGGGTTAAGATTAGACTCAACTAGTCTAAACATGGAAATCGGATGGGGTTAAGTTAGCCTAGGCTTAATTAATCCCACTTGGCAGTTTAATGGGGTTAAGTTAAACACTTAACTAATCTAACATGATGATTTGATGTGGTTAAGTGACCTATACTTAACCAATCTAACTCGTTAATTTATTGAGGTTAAGTTAACCTATACTTAACCAATCTAACGTGAAAACATGATAAGGCTAAGTCACGAATCGCTTAAATACGCTTGATCAATTTGACTCAGTAATTTGATAGGGTCATGTTAATATATACTTAACCAACTTGAGCATGGTTTGTAGGGTTAAGTCTTGAACTTGGATACTTAGCCAATTTTGACATGATTTGTAGACGGGTTAAGTCATGAACTTAAGTGACACTTAATCCATTATGTAAACCCTAGTTCTGAGAATTAGGTGGATAACCGTAGTTAACAAGGATAACGGGAATAAGGCTAAGTGGTAAACCTTAGTTGAAGAATTACTAAGTAATGATTCTTAGTCAAGGAAATTTAGACCAGTTCATAGATAGATGAGTAACCTGATACGGTAGGTCATCGTTTAAGTATACGAGTAGGAGCAAGTATCTGATTTAGATAAAGGCTCCAGCGAACTGGGTAACGAAGCAGCGGCTTCGGGGAACGTGAGGATATTCTTGGTATCCCTCTGTGAGCTGCCAGGCGATCATACTAGGCTCATGAGAGGTTAAGGTCTGCGTTAGAAGAACCAAGATTATGCCTTGGTTGCTATACGAGCAACCTAAAGACGGGGATGGATAGGGGATAGTCGACGATACACGGTCGTACCCTAGATAGCATTTCGTCAGGCTACCTACCATCTTTGGTCAAGCGTGTACGTACGGAAAGGCAGAGAACACCCAAAAGACCATAATTGCTATCTAATTATGGTTGCGGTAAGGCTAGGATTGTGGGTTGGCCAGTAGTGTGTTCTCATACAGGATTTATCCTGTCTTGTCTTTCACTAGTTGAGGGAGTGGTCTCGTGGGACCATAGCCACGTATAGAAAAAAAAGACCTTAGCATCTGCATCGGCAGATAAATCGAAAGCTCCCGACCGAGTCCTGTATTTCCTGGTCTGCCCTGTGACAGGACTCGGATGGCACGATGTGATGCATGTGCATACAGTCTTGGAAAAACGATTCACGATGAATGCGTGGGAAAAAGGGCGCGGTTGATGGTTAGCGTAAATCCTAGTGGCCCTGGGTGGTTGAACCAAAACCGAGATACGAAAACGTGCAATAGGTAAACATAATCCCTAGTAGTCCTAGGTAGCATAAGTCCTAGTTGTACAAAAAATGATTCATGTTGAAAGACCCTAGTTAGATATTGGGTGACAATCCAAAACGATCTTAAGGATCATGGAACTATGTTAAAGTAGTATAGAATCTCATGGGAAAGCCCGTATGGTCTACGGCAAGGGACTGAACATTTACATGGAATAAAACATACGAGTTGAGTAATCTATATATGCGATATATTAGGTTGACATGGACCATTACACGACTTTCGAGTAAGGGTCATTCATGGTTAACACATGATACGGTGGGGATACTAGTACGGTAGGTGCAGAGCTAAAAGACAGGATAGATACCATGGGATGTTATACGTGATAGATATCTTGGGGATATTATATTTGACAGGAACTTGACGATGGGATACCTTGTTTTATCTTGACACCGTAATTTATCATGACACCTTAGTTTATCTGAGTTCAGTAGTTCATCCTGTTATTTTGATTTAGCTTATCTATCTTGTCATCATGCTTATGGTCATCTCAGTTTCTCATGTCAGTTAACTTTACTAGTTTTTATGCTGATAGTAGATAGGGCTTACTCAGTCTTTTTGACTGACCCGTTTTGTTTCGCCTCTTTTCTTCCGTTTCCCCCCCAGGTTACAGGGAGGAAATATTGTTGTTTAGTTCGGACTTCTTCTGCTTGAAGGTCATCATGGATGGCTTGGACTTTTCTTGGCTATGGCTACTTTACTGTTTTTACTTGGGGAATAATTTATGAAAAAGTCTTTATGTTTCTTTACTATTGCAAGACAGGTTTTGATGTACTCTGATGTAAAAGGCTTTAGACCTTAATTATTAATGTTTATGAAAGTTCGATTTTACTTCCGCTATTTTATATGTTCTGTCTTGTGATATTTCTGTGCATGTTTACCAATAATGCCCCTCTAAAGCTAGTGCATTCCTTTGCGAGTGACCCTAGCGGAGGAGGGGTGTTACAGGACGACATCCACTATAGCCCCTTCAAGGTAGCTACTCCAATCATAGACATTAGTAGCAACCCATCCATTCGATGTGAAAATCGTCGGTTTTGCACCGTCTTCAATCTCTTTGACTATTAGTTGTCGTATCAATTATTCAGAATGGGATAAACCTGATCTTTCCTAATAACTTGTGTATCTTATAATCAATTGCTATAACAACACATCATATGCCTCAATCCAATCCAGAATATTCTTTTATTCGTATTTCTTTATTCCAGAAAGGTTCTCATTAATCTTATCAAAGATTATCACTTTTAAACACACTGTTTAATCAATTTCTTTGGAAATCATTTCAAAATATTTTATAGTATCTTTTCACAGTTTAAACCAAATTAAGGTTTACTGAACTAGTCGGGATTAACGCCTTACCGAAGTAATCGTTCATTTTAATATCCCATCCCAACCTATTCATCCCATGGAGAAAAACTGGTAGTACTCCATATCTAACACCACTGTGTTATCCGTAAATTTAATTACCATTTCACGTTCAAATCAAATTAAAGATTTAATTATAGCATGAAGTAAAATTGGTGTTACTCCATTTTCGAACACTTTTGCAATTTCGCAAGTTTAATTACCACATTAACATTTCAATCTAATTAAAGATTCATTAAAACTCTGTTCAGTTTTAATCTCTAAAAATTCTTATTTAATGATTAGTCAAATTTAGGAAACAAATCCTGTCTTTACTGGGTTAAAGAACGAATGTCCTTTAAAACACCGTTCATGATAAACCAAAATCATCTTCCATTAAAACGGAATCTACACGAAAATCATAACAGTACATAATCGTTATAAATTCCCGTATCAGACTAATAATATAAATGGAATAATGGCAAAGCCTTTTAAATTCCATATATAGTAACGGTCTTCCTTTACAGAAGCTCATCTTGATTATTACTCAATCGAATTCCATTCAATTCCAATTTAATATATTAAATTGGAAATCTTTACTTTGGAAAATTCCATTAATCTAAATTAAAATATTATAAATTCCAAATCATATTCTTCACTGTTAATTGCGTTAAAGAACAAATGTTATTTAAAACACCGTTCATGATAAATCCAAAAATCCAATTCTTTTATTTAGTTCCAATTAAATATTAATTAATTGGTAAACTTCACTAAATCATAATTTAAAGATTTATTCTTTTCTCAAATGGGTCTAAAAACAGAGTTACTAAAGACACCATTCACAACAAAACCAAAATATAATTCCATTCCGATTAAACTAATTAATTTGTAAATTTAACTAAAATCTTAAGTAAAAGACTTGTACTTTTCTCAACTGGGTTTAAGAAAAGCGTTAGTAAAGACGCCATTCATGACAAACCCAAAATCCTATTTGATTTCAAATAGAAGGCTCTGAATATAAATTATATCGGCTTATATTCAATATCAAATTCTAAAACCAATGGATATTGTGAAAACCCAAAACCCCGTGTCACGGAATTAAGGATAATCATTGGAATATAACACATTAATTAACATTATCAGAGTACGAATAATAACATAAGCATGAAATAGAATAATTTACATCAATATGGCAGCAGAATCATAAAATGTAATAAACATCAGAGTAGCACAGTCATAGTATACAACTTAGTGCACAAAGGAAATGACCAGTCTACATCAAGATCACTGGGACATATACATTAGATAATACAATATAGAGATAAAACAGTCTACATTGCTATCAGCGCTACATTTACATAATATAATACTGGCGAAAATGTCAATAGCCAAAATAAAGATAAAGCAAGTCCTCGCCATCTTCCAAAAACGCACTCCATGCTGAAGTGCTAAGCCAAAATATCACCCGCAGCCAGTCACTAGGCTGCCCATGTAGAAATAAGGGCACCCGAGTTTGCAAAGTGAAACAACTACGAGTCAATCATGGGACTGGTATGAGAAATCTACTTAACTGGTTAAACAATAATAATAAGGCAAATTATTGGACCACCCCGCTAACGCGGAACGGGTTTTCTCCGGTGATTGCCAGTACATCAATTAAAATAAATCTTTTGAACAACGCAATGCTTTTTGTAAAAATGAAGTTATTATAAGACTCAACTTCCATCACACAATGCAACGCAAACTGGAGGATAGAGTTTTTCCTTATAATGACAAAAATATGCTTGATACGTGTAAAGAAAAATCATTTGATACTATAACTGGTGCATATATGTTTCAAAAGCAATTTAAATCATAATGTATCAATCATAGAAGACATAGTACCCCATTTTACTATGTCGCCATACTAGTTTTACAATCAAATCCATAATTTCATATTGGAAATTGGATTCCATCGTGAGTCTAGGCAAGGAATGTACTCCTTTCCGCTTCGAGACACTCTAGCAAATATCTTGGGACTGCACACTCTGGGCAACCCCTGGATCCTCCAAGGCTAGTCCACACTTACATTAGTGGATTGGAAATTCCTGAACACATGTTTCCCTGTCCTATCAGACCTATCCATCGCCTCTGTAGATACCGATATAATCGAGGCACCTCGCATTCCAATAACCACAAAGGTAAAAATATTATAAATGTCAGGGCTTGTAAAATCCCGGCACCACCCATAGCTAGAAAGAAATGTCATGTCTTCCTTGGGTCCCTTATCCCATTTTTAACTCATACCGTGGTGTGAGGCTCGCGAATCAACGCTATACACAAAGCTACGCTATATTAAAGCCATGCTTTGATCATCAACCACAAGACTTTGCTTTTCAACAAAAGCCCTGATCATTTGCATCTTTATATGCCACGCTGTTAATCCACACCATAACATTGATGTCTACCAATATACAACTTCTAAGCTCGTACGTCTCAGAGAAGGGCATTAAGCAAAAGAATAAATTCTCCGCCGCCAAATAGATGTATATTTAGTAGAGATCAACGAATACAGCACGGAATACACGTCAGACACACATCCATTTACAAGTCCGTTCTGGTTCTGAACGAAACCGGAGGCACCTTATTCCTCGTTACATATGTCCAATACGGAAGAGAGGCCCTCGCACATCTGGACGATCAACAAGTACGTCCTGGTCACTACCACTTTAAACTTGTCAAGGGAGCTGCCTATCTAAAAGGCATCAGTAGTAATCCACATGATGTGAAGATCACCGGTCTTGCACCGTCTACATATCTTTGACATTTATTTGTCGATCAATTATTTGAAATGAGAATTAACCCGTCCCTTTCAAATAATTCATGTATACTAGAATTTAAATCAATTCTTTCCATAGTTAAATTATTCAACAACCACATTTCGGTTCTTTAATATAATTTTCATGTCAAACACATTCAACCATCAAATATCAAGCAAACCAATTAAAATCGGTTTTTTTCCATTCCATATCGCTTATAATATTTTATAACGATATATCACTATTTTTATTTATTTAAAAATAGCTCCATTTAATTAAACAACGTTTCAGGTCGGGACATGGCACTGGTGTTGTTTTCCTTTAGATTTGTTTTACACATATCTGAAAATATAACCGCTGGATCATAACAAAATTTATATCGTTGGAAAGATATTTCCAAAGCGAACCCAACAATTCCAGTTTTGGGAAAATCCGATGGTTGGATCTCTCGGTATATTCGTTTAAAATAACAATTTCAAAATGCGAATTGCATGGGCTCGATTCATTTTATTTAATATATATATATATATATATATATATATATATATATATATATATAATTCATTCTGTCGCTGCTTTTATTCATATTTGAATTAAACATTTCACACAATCTAACCGTTGGATATTAACAAAATTTATATCATTCGAAAGATATTTCCAAAGTGAACCCAACGGTTCCAGTTTCGGGAAAATTCGATGGTCGGATCTCTCGGTATAATCGTTTAAAATTACAATTTCAAAACGCGAACTGCAGGGGCTCAATTCATTTTAATTAATTTATATTTATATTTATAATTATATTTATATAAATATAATTCATTCTGGCGCTGTTTTTATTCAGATTTGAATTAAACATTTCACACAATCTAACCGTTGGATCTAAACAAAATTTATATTGTTAGAAAGATATTTCCAAAGCGAACCCAACGGTTCCGGTTTAGGGAAAATCCGATGGTCGGATCTCTCGTTATAATCGTTTAAAATTACGATTTCAAAACGCGAACTACAGGGGCTCGATTCGTTTTATTTAATTTATACTTATATATATAAATATAATTCATTCGATGATTTTTAAATCGTTACTACTTCAAAAATATGGCTAACGCCTTGAAATTTCCGAAAATTTCGCCATAACCTCCTTTGTACGGGAAGGGGTTTGGAAGTTTATTGGGCTGTATTAGGCACCCAATAAATCCTAAAAAGCATACACATATTTTTAGTGATATAATTTTGTGTCCACATGGGAGTGTGTATAAATCCTGACTCCAGAGAATAAATTCCCGTCACCCTATAAATAGTTCTTGTGCCTTAATGACTAGAGAGACATGATTATTGTCAAGTCTAGACCCATGTGGGATTTTATTTATCTGGCAATTTACCGTTACATTTTATATAGTCCATATCAGTCTTCGGTTCAACCTAAAATATAGTCATCGCCATACAAGCCTCTCGCTTGTATGGTAAATATTCAACCTCGTCACATAAGCTCCAAATGCTTATGTGGAATATGATAGAGTATGCTATCTTCACACAGTATGCCATGTAGTGTAGTTCAAAATTAATTGTTACTATCCTATGGCGACGTTTATAATCTCATATAGAACAACCAGCACTCCGCATCCAATAGCATTCACAGAAGTTTATATAATAATAAAATTGCGCAGCCAACTCATTAAGGCTTAACTCTTTGTTGGGCACACAAACAAATCCTTTACTCAACAGCTAATCCATTTTCCTGTTCAGTCTATGTATATATACGCAAAACTAAGCTAAAAATAATATTTTTAGCGAACAAATATTTATTTCAACCATTCGTTATTTTTAACACTTCAAATACATGTTAAAAATATTACTTTTAATCTGCAAATATTTATTTCAACCATTCATCATTTTTAACACTTCAATTACATGTTAAAAATATTATTTTCAATCAACAAATATTTATTTCAACCATTCGTTATTTTTAACACTTCAAATACATGTTAAAATTATTATTTTCAATCAACAAATATTTATTTCAACCATTCGTTATTTTAAAGGTTCATACATACAATAAAAATATGATTTTTATTGTTAAAACATTTTATTTCAAACATGAACTCTTTTAGCGATTCATACACACAATAAAAATGTGATTTTTATCGTTCCCACAATTTATTTCTAACTTGAATATTTTTAGCGATTCATATACACAATAAAAATGCAATTTTTATCGTTTCCACAATTTATTTCTAACATGAATATTTTTAGCGAATCATATACACAATAAAAACGTGATTTTAATCGTTCTATCCATTTATTCAACAAATGAATATTTTATATTCTTCACATGCATAATAAAAATGTAAATTTTATTATCTAAGCAATTTACTTCAATCATGAATTAATTATCAATGCATGAATATATTTCAACAAATGAATATAATTCTAACACAAGAATATTTCTGAAAATCCGGCAGCATAATGGTACGGGGTTTAAAACAGGCACCGTCCCGAGTACGGCTCCTCGCACTACCTTAGGCCTAGTGGCGTTCCCTAAGGGGCTTATTTCAATAATCTAAACATTTCGACCGTTTTTCATATTCAATGAATTTTTCCACAAACTAATCCAATTTTGTTTCAACCACAAACAAATATCATCAACCATTCGCAATCTCAACTAAATTCACGCCAATCACAATCAATTCATATCGTCCATGGTATGTGCACGAGGGGAATTTATATATATACACATATATAAAAATATTTCATTTCCATTTCAATTTCATTTCAACCCCATTCAACGCACATATGATTTATACAACGTGTATATAACTTATACATCACACATATAATCTATACAATGCTTGTATGTGAGATATACAACGCTTATAAAACTTATACATCGATTATATAATTTATACATCGCTATTCCATTCAAATTTTAATTTAGAAATCTCATATTGGTTTTTAATCCTTCTTAAATTATAGCAAGCTCCAAATGCGTTCTAGCTTCTTCTAGAATGTAGATGACATCGCTACGAGTCCGATGCCTCCGGTTTCACTGGATTTGGACAACATATGTTAAAGATATGATTTTTATACTATAATCATAAATAGCAACACTTAAAAGTGTTATAACCTTTAATTAAAAAACCAGGCTGTTACCTTTCAGAAAAGGTTCAAACTAGGGTTTCGATCTTATTCCAAATCCATCGCACGAGGTTGAAATTAGTTGGTTCCACGTTCTAGAGCTTGGAGAGGCGCGGTTGTCGATGTCAGGTGGGCCCACTTCGATGCATCGTTCGAGGAACAGAGGCGAACTGAACTTAGTGATTTCATAGGGGTGGTTCTCGATAGATACGAGACGAGGGGGTGTAGTCGGCATTGATTTGAAGAGGAGAGGGAGATCTTCAAAAAGTCAAACTTGGGCAAGGGCTAACGATGAACGGTTTTTCCGAAATCTGGCCGGGAAGGATGGAACTCGTGGCCGCCATCGAACGAAGGGGTATTGGGGTTTTTTTGTGATTTTTTTATAAAATTAAATTATGAAAGATAAAATTCTATTGGCCCGTATTTATATTAATTTGAAAATTAGGGTTTCTCCATACGAACTCCAATTCAAACCGAACGACTTTTGCCCCTTGCTAAATGTACCCCCCATTCCGGACATAATGAAATATGTTTTGTAAGCCCATTCGACTGTTATAGTCAGTTATTTATCAAATTAAAATATAAAACATTCAAATTCTGAGTTGAACGTACATTTTAAATTGCTGGGTCCACATACTAGTTCTAAAAATTCCCGAAAAATATATCTAGCTATGTTGGGACGATACGGTCCCAATAAAATTAATTTCATAAAATTGGAGACCGTTTGAAAAATGGACTTTTTCTGGTCGATCCAATTCAAACAGAAATTACCAAACGCGTTTTCCCTTGCCACGCTCACATATTAATTCCAAAAATTATGGAATTTGAAACCTAGCAATAATTTGACATTCTGGATCCAACAAAAGTGGTTTCATCGAAAACCGAGGTCGTTTGCAAAATGCCTACTTTTACGGGCTATATTTATATTAAATTTCATAGTGACTACTCTAAATATTCAATTGGCTATAACTTTTGATTCCCACTATGAAATTTCGATTTTTTGGATTCGTTAGAAAGATATTTTCAAACAGATTTAAAAAAATTTGGTTTCACTAAAATCCGGCTTATTTTGAATCCTATACATTCAGTCAAAGTTCAAAGTAAATTTTCAAACTATCGCGCCATTTCAGGCTTGTTATATAATTAAAATAAATTTATCCGTTCTAACTTCGATTTAAATAATTTTTTAGTCGATATCATTTAAAATAAATCATTTAAATATTCCAAATTCATTAAAATAGCCAAATAAAATTTTTTAAATTGGTTTTGATTTTCTAGGTTCTACCCAACATGCAGGAGATTTGCACAGTCTACTATATAACGCTTCAAATGGTGACATCCCCAAGCTTGCTTGGAAGCCGTTGTTG
The DNA here is from genome assembly GCA_030737875.1 of Allium sativum. Lineage (NCBI taxonomy): Eukaryota > Viridiplantae > Streptophyta > Magnoliopsida > Asparagales > Amaryllidaceae > Allium > Allium sativum. Next base: position 37,454 of record JASFAX010001181.1, read on the forward strand.
TATGAGAAATCAACCAAATGTAGGTGGTCTTCCCATGATCCGCCAAAATCAATAATACATGCCCGTAATAGATCTTCTAGAATACGGTCCACCCTCTCTATTTGACCATCAGTTTGAGGATGATATGTAGTGCATAGATTCAGTTTTGTTCCCAATTCTGCTTGGAATGCTTCCCAGAATTTACTAGCAAAAATTGGGTCTCTATCACTAACTATGCTGATGGGGAATCCATGAAGTTTAATAATTTCTTTGAAAAAAACCCATGTTGAACTTTGAGCGGTTCTATTGGATCTGACAGGTAGGAAATGGGCGGTCTTCGTAAAGCAATCTACGTTCACCCAAATAGTGTCATTTCCTTTCTTGGTTCGAGGAAAACCATCTATGAAGTCCATGGAAATTTGCTCCCACTTCCAATTTGGAATCTCTAACGGTTGCAACAATCCGACAAGTTTCGGTTGGTCTCTTTTGACTTGTTGGCCAGTGGGACACCTGCTAACATATATAGAAATGTCCCTTTTCAACGACTTCCACCAGAATGTTCGCTTGAGGTCATTATAAATCTTACTCACACCAGGGTGGATACTGAATTTAGATTTGTGACATTCATCTAGTACCTCTCTTCTAAGTTCCGAAACTTCTAAAACACAAATTCGCCCTTGTAATCTCAGAATACCCTTGCTATCAAGACTGAAATCTGAAGATTTGCCTTCTCGAATTAGCTGGCTAATTCTTTTATTAAACTCGTCTCCTTTTTGGAAAATAGAGATTTTGTCAATTAATGATGGTGTAATTACAAGATTGGCGATGATCACATTCCTTCTACTAAGCACATCAGCCACAACATTGGCTTTCCCCAGAGTATACAAAATGTCAAGATCGTATGCTGCAAGAAATACTAGCCAACGTTGCTGCCTCAAATTCAAATCTTTCTTGGTGAACAAATAATTCCACGACTGATGATCTATAAATAATTCGAACTTCTCACCCAATATATAGTGTCTCCAGATGTTCAAAGAAAACACAATGGCTAACAACTCAAGATCATGAGTTGCATACTTCTTCTCATGCGGTTTCAACTGACGGCTAGCATAAGCATCTACGTGGCCTCCTTGCAATAATACCGCACCAAGACCTTCTACAAAAGCGTCTGTATAGACCTTCAAATCTTGATTGCCATCTATAATTGTTAATACTGGAGCAGTAGTCAATATTACTTTCAGCTCTTGGAAAGTCGCCTCGCATTCTGGAGTCCAATTAAATCGTGTGTGCTTCTTAGTAAGCTTTGTTAATGAATCAGATATCTTCGAAAAATCCTTAATGAATTTCCGATAATAACTAGCCAATCCCAGAAAACTTCAGACTTCGGTGGGTGTAGTCGGTTGCTTTGAATCTTGAATTGCTGTGATTTTGCTTGGATGAACTGAAATTCCTTCCTTTGATACGACGTGACCAAGGAACTTCACTTCTTCTTGCCAAAATATACACTTAGAAAATTTAGCTTTTAGGACGTTCTTTCTCAGAATCCCCAACACTTGTTCTAAATGTTTTTCATGCTCGCTCTCTGACTTGGAGTAGATTAAGATGTCATCAATGAAAACCAGCACGAATTTACTCAAGACCCCTTTGAATACTCTATTCATTAAATCAACGAAATAAGGTTGAGCATTACATAAGCTGAAAGGCATTACTAACTACTCATAAAATATGTCTGGACCTATGAAAGTTGTCAAAGGAACACATTATTCGGTAACTTGCAGTTGATGGAAACCTGTAGCCAGGTCCATTCTAGAAAATACTCGTGCTCCATTCAATTGATCCAACAAATCATCGACACGGGGTAATGGATATTTATTCTTGAGCATCTGCTTGTTGAGGTATCGGTAATCAACACATAATCGGAGAGTACTGTCTGACTTTGAAACAAATACTACGGCTGCTCCGCAATTAGAGAAGCTCGGTCTGATCAGACCTTTCCATAGCAATTGTCGAGTTTGATCTCTAATTCTTCTTTTTCCTTCAAGGTCATTTTTTGGATTGAATGTACTACCCCTACAACAGAACTGGCATTTTATAGCGGCCTATAGCCGTTATGAATAACAATTATAACGGTTCGATAACTGCTGTATATCGACATGTTATAAAAAACTGCTACTTAGTTATAACGCTTAACTGACCGCTATAAAAAATATGGTTTTATAGCGCATTCTGACCGCTATGTTATTTTATTACAGTAGCTCCTAACCACCGCTATAATACATCCAAATCTCGTTGAAAGCTAGAATATTTATAACAAAGTGTTGCCGCTATAACATAATTATTCAATAGCAGATATATGACTCTATTATTTAAACATGTTATAATTTTACTAAACCCTTTGACAGCTCAAATTTACCGCTATTATACATCTAAATCTCAATAAATTTGAGATTATTAATAATACATTTTTACTGCTACAACATATATCTTTGATAGCTTCTATATGACGCTATTAAATTAACATGTTATAGTATTGCAACATCTTATCATAACTCATACGTTTTAATAATAGCAATCAAATTGAATCTTCATAAAAAGTTAAATATGAATACACAAAAAAAGTATCAACTAACAAAAAAAAAATCAATCCATGATTTAACAAATTCAATACATATTTTTTTAATTCTCATTGATGTCAACTTGAGTACACAAAATACAAAACATAGTTCATATTTGTTAGGTTAACACACTAAATACAAGACAAAGCATAATACACAAAAGACGACACCCCAAACCTGCTTGACAGACAAAATACCCCAAACAATTTAGCATCTCTGTCTTACTTTCATTTGCCTCACCACCCTTTGTCGGCCTGTATACAACAAAAATGAATCATTGATGAGGAGTAAAATATAAGAACTATGTGAATCACACGACGATGCATATAAACCAGACATATCTTAAATTATAAGAACAAAATAAAATAAACCAGATATATCTTAAATTTCCAAGGTACTAATTGTTTCACGCCAGAGAAATTAACAAAATAAAATAAATCAGATATATCTTAAATTTCCAAGGTACTAATTGTTTCACGCCAAAGAAATTTAAGTGGATGGTCTACTCAGTTGTTCAACCGATTGCCTGCTACATTACATATCCATCTATAGTAATGTCTATACATGCTTATGAGCTATATAATAGACATGCCATGTAATTCAGTTATGCAGCAAATAACTTGCATATGTTACATTACATACATGTTCAGTTACATAGTTTTTAAGCACTAGACAATATATAATTTACTGTACCATATATGAATATGAATTATTCATATTCACAATGTTCATTTTTGAACCATTCTCTGTTAGAAACCATGATTTTGCTGCCCCGAGTAGCAATGAAGCAGAGGGTTTTATCTGTAAACAATGAGGTTTCAATTTCATCTCAATGTATGACATGTAGTTGAGTGTCGTCATCTAATACAGGAGTTAATAAATGTAATATAATACAAAAGAAGGTAGAGCCACATATACTAGTTTAATAATTTGTATTCACTTTATAAAAGCAAGTTACAGGGGTATGAAGTCTATTTACTGCATGCAGGTAATAATTAATGGCTACAAATTTCATTCTACAGGTTGTCTTTCAATAATATGTGGCAATCTATAGTCAGATTATATAAATTTATTTGATATAATTTTTATAATAATACATCTATATATATCTATATGACTCATATAAATTACTTTTTATAGACTCAGTTTATAAAATACCATATAAGTTACTTTATAAAAGAAAATATGTAGCCTATTTAATATAAAACACCTAGTTAAAACCCATAGTTAAACATTCTGAAACCACAGCTAAACAGGCCAAGATATTTCAATTTTAAACTAGCAAAGGAAAATTATGCGGATTCGAGATTGATAATTGCAGAAGCTTAAGAATTACTGTGTTTGTGGTAACGATGTTTTATCCGGTGAATTCCACTATATTTTACCACATTTGGGGATATATGACTTGTTTCTAAGATTCGAACACATGCGCAAAACTACATCATAATGTTTAGATTATACACTGGCTATAAATCATTATTGCATTTTACAATACAATACCATAGTTTAGGAAATAAGGATTTACGCTGGTAAAATTTCAGTATAACTGTATTTTAATATGCTTGTGCAAGAATATATTTATTATATATATAAGCTTAGACCTTAATTATTTTAAAAATTTATGTCATCTAATATCTAATAATTTTCAAGTAAACTGTAATAAGTTGGCATAAAATGATGGATACAGTTCTATCTGTAGGTTCATCGAAAACCATAAACCATTAAGTATAATGGTTCTAGTAAGTCAGATAATATATAAGTGTGCTTTTGCCAAATCAATCACATAGTTTATTTTCTACAGATATTTCTACAGTCTAAAGACTAAGATCATTCTTGTTTTACCATAACTTATTTAACATGATATTCATGTACATACAACACATATAAAATTCATGAACATTGAACATGTCTTATAAAGGTTTTACTGGGAATAACATATTGAATGATGAAAACAATCAAATTCAAACCACGTAATAAATCATTTTACCTCCTACTTAATTTAAAAGGATTGAAAACCAAGCAAATCAGAGAAAACTAATGGATTCAATTACTAACTAGTGGAAAAAATAATGTCTACATATTGACATGTTTAAAACATAAGGTCAAAAGTCCACCAAAGACGTGAAAGAGCTTAAAATAAAAAGTGCAGTAGTGGTAACTATATAATTGATCTTAACTTGATGACAGCATAAGTGATATGCTGGATGGAAAGATGAGTTTGGCTTTGGCTGAGGCACTTGGGAACTAAGCCTGCCTCGTGATGATATTAAAAAAGCCTTTAACATGTTTACACTCAACGCAAAATTTTCCTTTGCTAGTTTAAAATTACTCAGAGTTATTTTCAAGGAACAAACCAAAATTTTAGATAGTACTGACAATGACTTAGACCAATATGATTTAACGCTATCTACAAACCATATCAAATCGCAACATGATCTAAGTGAATTGTTATTTTACAAATTTTCAACTTGAATTCTTAGTTGAATAACCACTCAGAGAGCATGTGGGTTCCCACAATATATATCCCAGTTCATTCTTATATCTTTTTTCTCATTTTCAGTCAAATGTGTAATAATCCAAGTATCAACTCCAATGAAAACTACATGTCCTGATAGTTTAAGAGAATAACAACAAATGATTTTACAATCTTACAACTGAACAAACGAGAAACATGAATATGGTTTTAACATTTCAAGTTACACCAAATGTCTGGTCAAGCATGCAGATAAAGTGACATGTGCTTTACTATTAAAAGTTTTCAAACCAAGGAGAAATATGGGACATAAGGAAACTGATACTGTGAATAGTAAATCCCTTATATAAATTCACTTTTAAGTGGATGGCGAAACTAATGTTTGCAGATAAGCATTTAACAATGATTCATCGTCCTTACCTCATTTGATGGACGACCATAATCCATGGGGTCTCTTCCTATATAATGACCTCCAAGAAAACAACGCTAAAGCTGTACGCATTACTCTTTTCACAAAGAAGCCCATTGTTTACATATTCTGGTGCCACATATCTGCTGAAAATGCTTACAATTCTCAACAGATTTACTTCTAAAACTATGTAAATTATAGAGGCAATTCATGCTGGCCTACCCAAATGTACCCACTACTCCACATGACCCTTTCCAGCACCAAAAAGCTTATTAGACCAAAATCTGATATTATTAAATTTTATTCATCATCAACCAGAATGTTGCTAGACTTTATATCACGATGCACCACTGTTAGCTCGATTGCTTCATGCTAGTATTTTTATATTGTGCTTCACCGACCTACTTCCCAAACCAGTTAAGAGTACGAGCAAGTGTTCTACAAGTAAACGGATCAAACAAATTTAAATAAAAACTTTAGGAAATAGACCAAAATTGGATACTCACCTTTCTTGATTTCAAATTTACAGGTCTACTGCTCTTCATTCCACTTTCCACGTCATATTTTCTACTGATATTGCTCTGCAACACAATGAAGTCTAGTCTTACTCAACCAAAAGTAGTAAATTTAATCTGAATCTTTCAAAAGAAAAACCGACCTTTAGATCATATTTAGCGAGCTTCCTCCCAGATCGCTGTTTACTTCGCCTACACTAACATCAATTCCATCATTTTGCATGCATTGTTCATCATCTGGTAGTGGCTGGGTTTTATCTCTCATAAAAAATTTCAACATTAGTTCACAAAATTTGTTTACAAATTTGACACTAATACAAAGAATGCTTCGCTACTGGGGTTGGACGAATCTTTTTACGTGATATTGTTTTCTTCTTCTTTTTTGGCATATAAATAGATGAGTAACATATGTATTTTTATTGTTTTTAGATGCCAGTAAGGTTAAATATATAAACGGACTCATCCTTAATGATCTTTGTCGTTTAAGAAACTGAATATATTGCAATTAACAATGAGTTAAAAAATCAAGGGAGAAATAAATGGCTAAAAGAAACGAATAAAGAATTAACAATTTCTAAACCAATTTATAACTTTCCTTTCTGTTGTCCTTTTAATTTTGTTAACAATAAAGAAGATTGGACCTATCTTAACATCTTTGTTATGCACATTAATTTTTCATGGCAAAAATTAAAAAAAAAACTAAAGTAAATAACCATACAGTCTGAAACATCCATTCAATATACAAAATCAATCTCTAAATACATTAAATATCAAACAAGTAAGTTAACATATATTAAAGCAACAATCAAAAAAAACATTTTTGTTTGATCCGTTTGTTGGACTCTATATCTTGTTCCACATGACATCGCTTGTGGAAAAAGATGAATCCGCAGAATAATTTGAAAGGTTCACGGATAAACAATGAATTTATTATTAGAAACGATTAGAAACAAACCTAAAAAAATTTAGCATACTAATCAACTTGCTATGACTTACAAAATTTTCATGTAAGAAAGAAGACCAACTTCAGAAGCTAAGCTTCCTGAAAGATTCATCCTTGGTAATTGCCTGTAATGGGAGTAACTTCAAATTAAAAGTGGTGGTAGAAAAACTGCATGTTCTGGTTAAATCAAAATTAAGAAAAAAAATGATCTAAAAAGGGCGAGTCAAGTGATACAAAAGATAATTTTAAATTGTACATCAGATTTGAGTATTTGTGGATGAAATCAAAATTTTGTAGGTCAAATCCTATGTGTGCAGTTTATGATCTTTAAACTCTGCTGAGTTGATGACTGGCTAAATAATTTTGCCGTAAGTATCATGTCAAATATTTCTGCTGAAATAAGATTGAGTTGCCTTAACCGAAGTTGTATAATTTCTAAATAGTTTAGGATGAAGATGACTATTTAATGCATTTTTCACAACTATGAAATATGCATCACCTGAAGCTTTGACGCTGTAGTGACCCGTGACTTCCCCGGTAAGGAAAGTACGAATTACTTTGTGAACAACACACATCGGAACACAAACAGAAGAATATTTCATTGTATATTACAACAATTCCATCAGAGTACAAGAATATAAAGAGTATGAATAAATATTACACATTTGACAAATATCAGAGATTACAACAAATTACATAACAGCGGAAAAAAAATAAAAAACACAACTGAAAGTAACACACGGATACAGTGCTTTCCGAGCATCGGTCCTATTGTAAATCAGGATCCTGTGAATATAAATCTGAAAAACCAAAACAACTAGCTGCCCGTGCGGAAAATAAGGGCTCCCAGAGTTTAGGTTAAAACAATAAACTCCAGGTCAGTCAGGTGACTCGTGTGAGAACTAAAACAGTTATTAATCTTTATTTTTAAAGTCAGGTAAATCAAGGGACCACGCCGTATAACACGGAACGGGTTTCCTCCCAAGAATACCAGTGCATAAAACAAACAGCGCAATGCTAAATAAAGAAAAATGAAGCTATTATAAGACCCAGGTCCCATCACACAATGCAACGCAAGCCGGAGGATAGGGTTTTACCTTATAATAGCCAAAGGATGCTTGATACGTTTAAAAACACATTATTTTGATATTACTATAAGTGTATAGTTTCAAAACAATTTCAATCATAAGTATCAATCATAGGCGGCATGGGTATGATCTATCATGTCCCCATACTAGTTCTACAATTAAAACCGCAAAGGTCGTATTGGAAATTGGATTTCCGTCATGAGTCGAGGCAAGGGGCAAGCTCCTCTCCGTTCGAGACACTCTTGAAAATGTCTCAGGACCACACATAGCGATCCTTTGATCTTCAGTGCCGGTACTCTATTACTTTTGAAGATTAGTTATTCCTGAACACACGTTTCCCTATCCTAACAGACCTATATCCGAGGCGCCTCACATTCCAACAACCACACATGTGAAAAGTATTTAAATGTCAGCCAGTTTAAGCACTGACACCACCACTAGCAAGAAAGAAACATCACGCTCTCCCTGCAGTCACTATCCCGTTTTTGACTCATACCGAGGTGTGAGGCTCGCGAATTCATGCTATACACAAAGCTGCACCAAATAGGCCATGCTTTGATCATCAACCACAAGACTTTGCATTTCAACAGAAGCCTTGATCATCTTCCCCTTAGGCGTGCCACACAGGCAATTCATGCCATGCGATTGATGTCCATCGATATACAACCTCTGAGCTCGTACGTCTCAGAGAAGGGCGTTAAGCAAGAGAATAAATTCTCCGCCGCCAAACAAATGTATATTTAATAGAGATCAATCAACACAGAATAAAATCCAATGTCAGACATACAGTCCATTTACAAGTTTGTTCTGGGTCTAAACGAAACCAGAGGCACTTTCCTTGCATATCCATCGATCTCCCAGAAAGTCTGGACGATCACCAACTGATTCCCTTATCTTAGGTGTACAGCCCAATCAAGATCATTAGTAATCACCCAAGCGATGTGAAGACTTCCGGTCTTCAACCACCATCTTCATCTTCGACATATCGTCGAATCGGTTATACAGAATAGGTATAAACCCGGCCTTTCCGAATAACCCACGTATATAATAAACACGTGTTACACAAACACAACATACGCCTCATTCCAATTCAGAATATTTTTTTATTCCAGTTTTCACATTCTTAGGGAAAGGTTCCCATTAATTTTATCAAAGATAAATTCTTCTAAATTTATTCTTTAATCTTCCTTTGCATATCATTTCAAACCATGTTATGGTTTTCCAAACTAGTCGGGATTAGTGAACAACACCGAAGTAATTATTTATTTTATTTCCCAATCCCAACCTATTCATCTGATCGACGCTTTCTAATGAATCAGAAAAGCGCAATATTTAAATTAAATTACTGCAAGCATACAAGTGTGTAGCATACAGGTCGAACACAGGGAGGTGTTATTAAAAATTATTATCTATTTATTCTTGGGCGAGTTAGACGAAGTTTGGAGTTGTTTTTTTTATGTTGTTGAAATTGCTCTGAATGTAATCATTATCAAATTCAACAATTGAAAAGAAAAGGAACAATTACTAGAAAAAGAGAATAACAACTGGAACAATAACAGAAATTAAAAGTAGGATTCCTGTTGAAACTAATCAATAGTGAATCGCTAACAAGCAGTAATGAAAGATAATAACAATATGCATTCTACCCAAACCTAATTAGGGAGATAACACAAATTGTTATGAAATTAAAATAACAATAAAACTAGAAAAGAAAAGACTTTTATTAGAACAAAAGAGAATACAGAATATAAAAAAATGAATGGCATTTACAATGGGACATCATGTATATTTATAGAGATGTAGACCAAATCCTAATCAAATCAATGACTAAATGGCCCTCTTTTCCCAAGAAGTAATATCATATCTCTTGCCTTCCTTGACCAAGCTTGATTGCAAAGCAAATCACGGTGAATATCTTCCAAATCTTCCCTATCTTTCATGTGGCAAATTGATTGATTGATTGATGAGCAGATTGTATGTGACTAATTCTTCCAAACAAGGATACTCATTAGACTCCAAAGGCAACAAGGGATAAAATCTTCAAAATTGATCTTTTCTTGGCAATAAATCAATCAGAAATTCTTCTAATTGGAAATTGAAAATTGAATGTTCTGAATTGATTTCCATGACTACTCCTGAAATGTCTATTAGTGAATATCATACATACACATGAACATGTATATATATAACATAACACTAATTTATATATTCTTCATAGCAAAGGGGCAGTGTGAACGCGTTCTGTTCTTTGGCAAAAAGTGAGCTCGACGGGGATCGAACTCAGGTCTCTCAGTACAAATTTCCATGCAATTACCAGTGAGTTACAACGTCTTTTGTAATTGATATGGCTTTAATACGGGGAAGTAGCTTTTTATCTGTAGTTGGCCTTTAATTTGAAATGAAGGGGCATTTCTTGACATCCTGTAAAAACACACAAAATTAACCAAAGTATCATTTATTTATTTACAAAACATAAAATATAAGAGCATAAAATAAACACATTTCTATGTTAATCAAATACCCCCACACTTATCTTTTACTCGTCCTCGAGTAAAAAGAAAATGAAAAACTAACTAGATAGGACGCACTTTCGTAGGAAACACGATTGCATTGAGCATATGCAACAAGCCGTTAAACCTCTAGGTGTCCCTAGTAGGACGAGTGGTGTCTCGTGAGGGTTTTCAGCGGATACTACCCACAAAATCCAAATGCAGTATGCTATGATTCTAATGAAACTACATGAATGCAATGGACATATGCAAAAATAAAAATGAAAAATGAAAACACGACTTATTTCAGGAAAGTGGTACAACAAATTAAGTTAATAATTTCTAATCAGTTGATTTTATTTTAGATACCTCAACTTGTCATAGATTTTCAATATAAATCAAGTTTTCAAATGGTAAATTCTAGTTTGGCTAGCTGGTTCAGTCGATAACATAGTGCAGCCATGAAATAAATTCTTAGTTTGCTTGGCACAGTTTGCAAAGTGGTATTATTATTTTCTCATATATGGCTAGTCAAATCAATAAGGTCAAGAAGTATTTGGGCATCATCGCTTATTCTTTATTGTATAAAATTTTAAAATTTATGATTAAGTACATACACCTAACTTAGAAGACCAAGGTTTACCACCCATGCACTGCCACGCGGACTAACGGAGAGTGGGTAAAGAGCTTGGCGGATTGTGCAGGTCGACTTTGACTTTGTCAACAACGTGTCGGTAATCCTTAGGTGTCCAATCTCATAAAATGAGACCAAGATATTCCAACGCTGACTTTGTCGACAATGTGCCGGATAGAGCTCGGCGGGTTTGCACACCAACGCTCGATATACAAGCAATGTTGGATACCCTTAGATTACTATTATTATTATTGAATTTATAAGCACAAAAAGAGAGTTACGCGAATTCAACTTACATTATAAGTATTTTAAGTCCTCCACTTATTTAAACAAAGTCTACAATATAGAATAGATTTCATGGCCATCACCTAAGAATCTCCCTATGTACCGGTTACACTATTATCCCTCAAAATTAAACTTTTCATTATATTTCTTATTCGATCTAAGTTGAGAGCAAAAAATACTATCAATTGGCTAAAAATTGTAAACTTATTTTGTTGTATCAATTGAAAATGAGTCGTATTTTCCAAAAAAAAAAAAATGGTGTGTTACTACGATATAAAATGTATGATGGTCCTACATGAAAACAAAGAAAGAAAAATTAAAGAAAAATCAAAAGAATGCAATGCAGACTGCCCCCACACTTAATTGAGACAGTGTCCCAACTGTCTAAAATAAAAAATGAAAAAGAAAAATAAAAGAAAAAGAACGTGTACCACCTGATTTCATGGTGGGTGACCAGGCTCATGCAGATCGATAGGGTTATCTTCGTCAAATTGCTCGAATTCCAAAAATGGTTTCAGTCGTTGACTGTTTACTTTGAAGACTTTTCCATCCCTAGGATTTTCAATTTCAACCGCTCCATGAGGATATACTGTTTTCACAACATAAGGTCCAGTCCATCGAGATCTGAGTTTTCCTGGAAACAAGTGAAGTCTAGAGTCGTATAAAAGAACTTTTTGACCTACGTTGAATTCCTTACGAAGTATGTTTTTGTCATGTTGGGCTTTGGTTCTTTCTTTGTAGATTTTAGCATTTTCATACGCCCCATTTCTTAATTCCTCTAATTCCGAAATTTGCAACTTCCTATGTGAGCCGGCTTTTTCTAAGTAAAAATTCAAAAATTTTATGGCCCAAAGAGCACGATGCTCTAATTCAAGAGGTAAGTGACAGGCCTTTCCAAAGACTAATCGATATGGTGACATCCCTAGATTGGTTTTATAAGCAGTGCGAAAAGACCAAAGTGAATCAATCAGTTTTACGGACCAATCTTTTCTATTGGAATTCACGGTTTTCTCAAGAATTTGATTGATTTGTCTATTGGAAACTTCTACTTGTCCACTAGTTTGTGGATGGTAAGGGGTCGATAGCTTGTGTGTGATTGAGTATTTCTTGAGCAAGGACTCAGAAGCACGATTACAGAAGTGAGTGCCATTATTGCTAATGATAGCTCGAGGTGTGCCAAAGCGCGAAAAGATGTTTTCTTTGAGGAATTTGACATCAACCTTGTTGTCTTTGGTTTTGGTCGGAATGGCTTCGACCCATTTTGAGACATAATCTACCGCAAGCAAGGTGTAAAGATTCCCAAATGAATTAGGGAATGGTGCCATGAAATCCATGCCCCAAACATCGAATAACTCAATCACTAAAATGGGGTTGAGAGGCATCATGTTTCGCTTAGTGATTCGACCCGTTCTTTGACATCGATCACATTTAGAGCAAAATTCGAAAGCGTCACGGAAGATTATGGGCCAGTAAAAACCGCTTTGCAAGACTTTTGCAGCAGTTTTTCTTGGTCCAAAATGACCACCACAAGCATGGTCATGTGAGAAGGAGAGAATACTTTGGTGTTCATGATCGGGCACACACCTTCGAATGATTTGGTCTGGATAGTATTTGAAAAGATATGGGTTGTCCCAATAGAAGTTTCGAACTTTCGAGAGAAATTTTTGTTTATCTTGTTTCGACCATTCAGCGGGTGTTTGTTGTGTGACAAGATAATTCACAATGTCAGCGTACCAAGGGGTGTTAGAGATGGAAAGAATTTGTTCGTCAGGAAAATAGTCATCGATTTGGGTGTCTTCAACATTTTCGTGCACAATTCGAGAGAGAAGATCAGCTACAACATTTTCAGAACCCTTTTTATCTCGTATTTCGATATCGAATTCTTGAAGAAGAAGGATCCAACGAATCAAGCGGGCCTTGGCATCCTTTTTAGAAAGCAAATATCGTAGGGCAGCATGATCAGTGTAAACTATGACTTTGGATCCTATGAGATATGGTCTAAATTTCTCAAGAGCGAAGACAACTGCCAAAAATTCATTTTCAGTAGTTGAGTAATTCAATTGGGCCTCGTTTAAGGTTTTGCTAGCGTAATAAATGACTCGAGTGAGTTTATCGATATGCTGACCTAAGATGGCTCCAATTGCAATGTCAGAAGCATCGCACATAAGTTCGAAGGGCTGAGTCCAATCAGGAGGTTGAATGATGGGAGCTGTGGTCAAGATTGACTTAAGAGTTTCAAAAGATGTTTTGCAGTCATTGGAGAATTCGAACTTAACGTCTTTGGCAAGTAAATTTGAGAGAAGTTTTGAAATTATCGAGAAATCCTTAATGAATCTTCTATAGAATCCCGCGTGGCCAAGAAATGAACGAACATCTTTAACAGACTTAGGAGGAGGCAGATTAGCAATCAAATCGATTTTGGATTTGTCGACTTCAAGGCCATCTTTGGAGACGACATGAACTAGAACTATCCCCCTTTTTACCATGAAGTGACATTTTTCCCAATTAAGCATGAGGGATTTTTCCTTGCAATGTTTTAGGACGAGTTCTAAATGAGTGAGGCATTGGGAAAAAGATGATCCATAGATTGAAAAATCATCCATGAATATTTCCAAGAATTCGTCCGCCATGTCAGAGAGATACTCATCATACACCTTTGGAAAGTCACGGGGGCATTACAAAGACCAAAAGGCATGCGACGATAAGAAAAGGTTCCAAAGGGACAAGTAAAGGTGGTCTTGTGTTGATCCTCTAAAGCAACAGGGATTTGGTTATAGCCAGAGTATCCATCGAGAAAACAGTAGTACTCATGACCCGCTAAGTGTTCGAGCATTTGGTCAATAAAAGGTAAGGGAAAATGGTCTTTTCGTGTGGTTGCGTTGAGCTTTAGAAAGTCGATACACACACGCCATTTTGTTTTGATTTTTGTTGGGACAAGCTCATTACTTTCATTTTTGATCAATGTGACTCCCGATTTCTTTGGTACGACTTGTACCGGACTCACATAGGTACTATCAGAGATGGGATAGATGATGTTATTGTCTAGACATTTGATTATGTCTCCTTGACCACTTCCCTCATGTTTGGGTTTAATCGGCTTTGAGCCTCACGGGTGGGTTTAGCCTCATCAACTAAGTGTATGCGATGTTCCACAATTGACGGGCTAATTCCTTTTATATCGCTCAGTTCCCACCCCAAGGCGTATTTATTTTCCCGCAAAACTTCTAAGAGTTTTTCTTCTTGGTCCTCGGTAAGATCAGAGGCCAAGATTACGGGAAGAGTTTCTGAAGAGTCTAAGTATGCGTAATTAAGTTCTTGTGGCAAGGGTTTGAGATATAACTTAGGATGTTCTTGAGTGTTAACATTGGTTAACATTCCTTGGTTAGAGTCAGAAGACGAAGGATTTAAGTCAAGAAATTCATTCAGTTCAGAAATGTATTCAAGTTCGTCGAAATCAGAGTCGAAATGTTCCAGACACATTTTCAAGGCTTCAGAAGTGTCATTAGAGGTTTCGTCAACTATGGTTTGAACCATGTCGATTTCATCGGTCTCAAAATCCCTAGGTTGTTTGTTGAGAT
>JASFAX010001182.1:0-52460 GCA_030737875.1 Allium sativum
AGTGGTAAACGTGAAATCCACTTATCATGCCAAAAGTACGTCACATCACCCGAATGAACAATCACCTTATAACCTAAGTTAAAAATATCAAAAGTCTTTAATACTGACTTCCAAAAGTAAGATAATCTATTATACCAACTATCCCTAGACCCCACAATAAAATCACCTCCTGAATAATAAAATTTATATACTATATTTATAATATTATATTTCTAATTAACCCAATTAAGGCCCGATTAGCAACTAACTCAGAATTAGGCCCAACGACTATCGTTCTTACCTATTTACCCCTATTCCGGACCCATCTAGCTATGTCTCGCAGGCCCAAATGATCATCTTGACCCCCGTTTCTCAGTTTTAAAATATAATTCATTTATTTAAAATTCAAACGTATATGAAAATTCACCGGGGCCACAAATTAATTCTAAAAATTATGAAAAATTAAACTTAGCCATATTTAGACATTCCGGATCCAACAAAAGTGGTTTCGTCAAAAACAGAGGTCGTTTGTAAAATGACTATTTTCAGGGCGTATATATTTAATATTTAAAAATACCTTTTTTAAACAAATAATTTTCGAAACTCGAAATATATAAGTGTTTATACTTTTTAAATGCAAAAACATCATTCTGAACTCAATGGAAGTGGTTTCGAGTTCAAATTCCTTCGTATGCAAAAAGTAGCATTTTTGACCTTTATATATTTCATAGCGACCTTTCTAAATTTTAATTTGGGCATAACTTTTGATTCCCGTTATGAAATTTCAATTTTTCAGATTCGTTAGAAAGATATTTTTAAATAGATTCTAATATTTTTGGTTTCTCTTAATTCTGATTTATTTTGAATCCTGTACAGTCGGTCAAAGTTTAAATTTGACTTTTCAAACTACTGCGTTATTTCTAACTCTTTTTATAATTAAAATTAAATTATTCATTCTAACTTCAATTTAAATCAATTTTTAATCATTATTATTTTATATATATTATTTTAAATATCAAAAACTCATTAAAATTTCTTAAAATAAATTTTTAAATTTACCCCAAAATTCAGGGTTGTTACATCCTACATCGCCGGACTATAGAAGATAACCCTACCCAGTCCAGAATATCGACTAGCTCTAGGATTCGAGAATATCAGGCTCTACATCGAGGAAATCTAATTTATCCTTGTGTCACTCTCTCAAAGGTGTATCCAAGTCATGAATACCACCAACCGATTTACACACGTTCGCCATAGTAGAATCCATCTCTAGACCGTCGATAAGATTCCAATCCGAAGTCGTCACGATCCGAGGACTATCCGCAATAGCCATCACATGTCGTAGCATGTTATCCTATGTCTCTCATCTCTCTATCTAACATTCACATCAATACAACTTAAGATTTCTCTCTCTGCATCTTGAAGAAAAACCATCCATCATAGAAGTCTCGCTTCCTATCATGGAATCACCATCGTCGAATGTTGAATCACTAGTCGAACCACCACATCTCTTCACGCAAATACCACTGATCGAAGAGACACCACATTGAACCCACTGTCAAACGATCCATCATATCTTGCTCCTTGAAACCGCATTATCGTCCACGTTAAATTGATTAAAATGGTCATCAACAATAGTTGTCGATATCAACCACTCTATTGTAATCGAGAACGACCATTATGATCACGTGTTTATCCAAAACCATTTAAATACATATCAGGTGAAAATGCTTGGCATTAATCTCGAAATCTAAGAACGTCGTCGAGTCCATCCTCCATCTTCACATCGGTTATCAAGCTTTAGTGTCGCTTCGTCGTCGAATCCATCGCTAAACTTCACTGTTGCTCCATCGTCGAATTTAATTTGCGTGAATCTCCTTCGTGTTTATCTCTTCCATTCGAGTTTATTATCCTTGTGCGCTCAATCAAAATATATTGACGTGTTCATTTGATCGATAAACACCTCAAACTTTAGCAAACGAGATTTTCTAATGCTACATCGCCTAAGATCAACGTTTTTAGCTATTCTAATCAAACATTTCAACCATACAATCAATAGTCATACAAATTTATAAACTAGCATACAAACATCTATAATCCTAATAAAACAAATAGAACCTATCTATAACAATAAAAATGGAGTAAGTGTCAAAATAGCCTAAACCTAGCAGTGTGGTCAAAATAGCACGTAATAGAACATAAATGGATAAAATGTGATATTCAGGTTAAAACTGCTTAAATTATTTTTTAATCTTTTTGTTTATTAATCACTAGGTCTAACTATCCTGCGAATTTCGTTTTATAATTAGAAATCACTTTAAAATGTTGATAATATACTATACTAACAATTGCAGTTCGGTGAAAGATAATGTCACTTACGTAAACCAAATCAGCCCAAACCTTCTCCATTGTATATAGCACGCAATACGAATCCAACGAAAGAAACGGCGTCCAAATCAGATACTGTAAAAGATATCGCATATGCAAGTTTGTCCATTATTTAAATAATTAAATGACTTAATTAATAATTAAATTAACATATATGCTCATTACTCTTTTCAAAATTTAATCCTCCTTCTCCTCTTTTTTTGGAGCACTATGCACATTACTTGAACCGGAGAAACCCATGAACCCCACAACTTTAAACATCATTCTCTCTTCCATTTCCTAATGGAATCACAAATCGATTTCATTGACGTACTCCCTTTCGAACAAGCTTCATGGCCTCCACCACCTCTTCAAGCTTGGCTGCATCATGTGAAAAGTTACTTGGAGGAGCCGTCTAGCACAACAAATGTCGTGTTTCCCTATAATGCTCTGGCTTTGATAATTTTTGTGGAGAACATGTGCGTCGCGAAGAGAAGATCAATGGTGCTATCTCCATCACCAAATTCCACTTCAAACGACTTTAACCCTCAACCTAGCTTGACACCATGATGCAACAATTCCATAAATCAACATCGTATTAGTTAAAATTGATATAGGCATGAAGAGAATCAAAGTACGAACCAGATGAGATTGGTTTCACGATTTCTGGTGGATTCAACACCTCAATTTTGATTTCATATTAAAAGGAGGAGGAGGCAGCCATTTTTGTTTAATGAAACGTTAAATTAGAAAGAAAGGAAATAATGGATAGTGACTGGCAAATGGTAATCAAGGAATTGAATAGTTATATATTATTTTATCCAATATATTTAAATTCACAAGTTGACAATCGACGCTTGTCTCGAGCTCGTGTGATCTAACAGTGAGTCTGATCGCTACAAAACTTTACTGCATGCATCACCTCAATGATATAGTTCCGACGGTGTAATTTCATCGCAATCCGAGACTGTGCCTTGAAACGATAGCTTACGTGTATTTTGAGATCGTTTTGACCACCAAATGACCCGAACTCGAAATATAGTGATTTATAACTTTTTTCGCGTAATGAACCATCCGAACTCAATGGAAGTGGTATCTAGTCCTGATTCGATCATATGTGAAAGTTCGCATTTAGAACCATCATTCAATTAACAATTAATATTTAATAAAATATTTAAATATTCAACCGTTAAAAACATGGGTCATTACACTCTTCTCTCCTTAAAGGATTTCATCTCCGAAATCCTCAAGGACGATACACATAGCCCAACACTCTCGAATAAATAACGACGTAAGATAAATCTTCACTTACCGATCTCAAACACTTCCACTGAAAGCGGTTACAATAAAGTGAATAGACTCAGAATTTGGCATGGAGCTTTAATCCCTACCATTAAGCATAATTATAGTCAAATCCGAAATCCATGTGACTAAGCCCAAAGTCTAAGTCATACACTCATTTCCAAACGAATGGATAATGGAAAACAACCATGAGAACTCACTAGTTGGAAGACAACTACTGCATTGATCTTTCTTCCATCTTTGGCATAATTCACAAAAAATTTCGGTAGCATCTCCTTTGCGCGACACGATCCAGAAAACTACAATTTGCCAAATTCGGTCCAATCCAACCAAAGAAATCAAAGCTCAAAAGTGGCTTCATATCTAGGCGTAAAATAATCAAAAATGCAAAAAGGTAATAAACCACAACTCTACATCTGTTATATACCTCTTTTAAAGTAATTTTAGTGTTCAGATGCGAGTAACAACTAGTAAACATGCAAACTATCAAATCTTGTCTATGTTACTTCGGTATGTACTCAATAAAGAGGGTCGAGTATAGTAGAAGTAATCAACAATAAAATGTGCATGTTAAATAAATAGAATTTATCTAACATAAGCATGTTAAGTCATGTATGAAAATAAATGGGCTATGCAATAAAACAACTATCCTGCATTTCTGACAATCGTATGAGCATAAATGGTCATGTCAAACATTATCGATCAAATGTACATAAGAAAATAATAGTAACCATCTATGTTTATCCTAGCGTGAAAAATAAATATAATATCTAACCCATATATGACTCGACAATTATGGCTGTCATTCCAAAAATAAGGAATATATAACAAGCATCTCTTGTCAACGAATCTGGTATGATTCGAGTGCTATCATACATTCCTCAACTCTATGGTAACCTATAGACGAAAACCATCGATAATTATTCTCGCATCCATTCGAGGGACTTTTCTTTTCATCTCATTTAGCACTAGCTAACTGACGTTGCATTCATTATGAAATGAATGTCCAGTCATCCCTTCAGTTGACGCCAGAAACAAGCAACATCTCTTCTATAAGCACCATTGATGTATGACAGTCGCATTTGGTATAAGAGCTTAGGTTGCGTAGTTTAACCTAAGCGATATATAATTGAGAGTTAATACATATGAGGGAGTACGTATTTATATATCTTTTTGGTTTTCAAATAATATATTTATATTGTGTATATATGCATGTATATACGAAGGAGAATCAAGAACTCTTGGCCTCGATTCACATACTAGGTTTCCAGCAATGGTGTGAACCATTACCCTGGATGCTCAACAATCTATAATTAATTATGGTGCTCAAGTGTTGGACGTTGGTTATGCCGCGCTATGCAGATGCTTACGTGTCTATGAGGCAAACAGTTCCTTACAATGGAGTTGAGAGCTGTTTGGTTTCTTGCAAGGATTTCTTTGATGACTTGGAGTTACACGTTGAAGTGAAGTAGAAGTTGAAGCTTACTTCTAGAATCTTCAAGAATGAACCTTAATCGATCGAGAGTCCTTGTCCGATCGAGACTAGATCGTGGTTCACTTCCAAGGAATTGGTGCCGACTTCTTAAAAGTTGGTGTTGAGTGAAGAGTTCGCCAATTTATGCAATATGTCTATGTCACAGTATATGACTAAAATCGATGTGCTATTGAAGAATGTTTTTTTTCATATTGTTGGTCCATACAGGGAAGTTGGAAGTCTATAATTGGGTTGAATGGTCAACTCTGAAAGCGATTGATTTCATTTAACAAAGGAATGACTTTAAGGAATTGATCAGGAAGCTCACAATGTTTTAGTTTGTACTAGAGTAGAAGGCTGTCTTGGGATGTAGGTACAAACTGTGGAAACATATGATTTGATTATTGTTCAGTTTCATCGAGTGCTCCCTTAATGAAAGGGAAAGGAAACAACATCCTCTTGAGATATCCTTTCCACCAATGTCGTTTCCATGCATGTTTTATTTTGACATCAAGGTTTTATCATTCCGCTTGACCTTGCGGGTTGAGGATGGAACATGAAATTGACTCTAAATTATTAATTTTCTTTTCTTGATTATGACTTACTGTGGTGAGGACTCAGTTAGACTATATATGTATGTAACATCCCCTCTTTGGTCACCATAGATTAATAATGTGGGTCACTACAACATTCATAGCGCACAGTTTCAAGCTTCTTACTGGAGGAATTTTGCAACATATCTTGTTTATACTTAGCAATTTACATGACTCATTAAAACTAAATCTCATCGAGTCATACTTGCATGTTTGTTAGTTTGTTTGTTATTAGTTGCTTTAGACTTAATTAATTAGTGTCAAAATCTGGGAATTAATTTGATACAAAACGTCAATGGTTAGGAGACGCTGTTGCCAACGGCGGTGGGTTAGGACATTTTCCTCTTTGGTAGTGATTCTTACCCGATTTAGCAATAGTGGGCTGAGACCTCGATCTTCAATAGGAAAGTCTCTTACAGTTGGACGAAAGCAGGCCGAGACATCGAGTTAAGGAGTTGTCATTTGAGCTTATAGCTACAGAGTGTTTGGACACATTCGATGAGGTGACCATATTAGCACCATATTTGAGTTGAGTTCCATATTGATCTAATTAGGAATGTTGAACTAGTAGTTATTCCTCTAAGGAATCTGGTACCCTTGGGGTGAGAGATAAGAAAGTATCCATAACTTTTGATTAATGGCTTGTCCGATTGGCTCTAGGTTGCAAGGATGTTCTTTCAGTTGGGAATCCCAAAGGGATGTGGCCAACTAGGATTGTTTGGAATGTGTATGATGATTATATCATTTTGCACGCTGCTTTGATTTTGATTGGTTGGTTAGCCGTTTGGGCTAACTAGCGGGTTAATATAATTAGTTGATTTCTCGGGCCATGTTTCGAGATATCACCTGGATGAGTTGCATTTGTGCTGACTGATTGGATTTTCATCTTGGACGGAAAGATGGCAGAAGGCACAATTGATGTTTGTGTTATGATTGTTGAGGAAAAAAATCAATTAATGGTTGGATTTTAGAGTATCACTTCTCGATAAGGGAAGCGAAATGCTCGGTTACGTTGACTTTTATGGGATGTTGTTAAATCTCCTACGGTTTTGAGTTTGAATTTGACCTGTGGGTATATTAGTTGCTCATTCCGAGCGGGAATAGAGAACTGAAAATATACTTGTTTGTGTTGCTAATTAGGCATGGTGTTAACTCTAAAAGGGAAAGGTTTTTGCATTCTAGTCGATAAATGAAAAGGAGTATTCGATTCTCAATTTGGAGTCGATGGTGATATAGTTCGCTTTTAATGGTTGAAGTCAACATTTATTAAGGAAGGAGCTAGAGTCATTTAATGATGTCGCATCACTAGATTTCTCTTCTTCGTAGGAGATTTTGGCCTTCTTCCAGTAGCGACGGCCGGAATTCCTCTTCTCTGATGACTTCTTTGTTTCCCTATATGTGTATAAAAGAGGCAATTATTCGTGTTTGAATTAGAGATGTACCAATTGGGAAGAAATATCTTTCTCGTGGATGTCGCTTGTGTTTACAACAGGTTATGACTCCGTAACTCGAGAAGATGTTGTGCGGACCCAACTGAGGTGGTTGGTTCTATATGTAAGAGGTATTTTTTGTTCCCAGCATCATTTAAAGGGGTTAGTTAGGAATTTATTTCATGGTGAATGCAATGTCAGCTAGCTAATGCTGGATGGGATGGATCGAGTAGTTACCTATTACTACTTGAGATTCCCAAATAGATATGAGAATGATCGTTGATGGTTTTCATCGATAAGTTTCCATTGAGTTGAGGATAGCAAGATAACACTCGGGTCATACCCGGTTCATTAGAAAGAGATGCAAGATTTATGTTCTTTATTTTGAGAATGTCGACCAAGTTGTCAAGTCATATATGGATTGAATATTACATTTAATGTCTCAAATTAGGTAAGCTAGTATCCTGCATGCTGGGGTAGCCATGGACATTATTTGATGATTGCTGCTATTTTGTCCGTGCATGTTTGATTGTTGATTCACCTAAATACTTATGCTTGTATGATTATTAGCGGTGCATGATAGTTGTATTTTTTTTGTTTAGCCCATTTATTTCCATATTTATGTTAGATAAATGCTATTTATTTAACATATTTATTTTCTTGTTATTCCTACTATGTTTAACCGTCTTTATTAAGTACATGCCCAGGTAAATAAAGAGATGACTTGATTATTTGGATGTTTTACTCGCTTTTATTTACATCTAAATGCTAAGCTTTCTCTTAAAAGTGGTATGTAGTAGATGTCAAGTTGTGGTTTACTCTCTTGGTGCATTGTTAGTGTAACGACCCTGATTATTAGCCGTTGAATTCTGAATATTTAAATTTGTTTTAAATATTTTATTTGAATTATATATAGGAATTTATTTAATAAAACGATATATAAACGTATAATTTCTAATATAATTTAAAACGAGCTCGTAACGGCGCGGTAATTCGTAATTTGGCGATTCGAACTTTAAATGAATATACAGAATTCATTATAAGTCGGATTTCTATGATACAAGAAACGGTGGAACCGTATTGACGATAATTTTCATATGAAAGAGAAAAATTCAGATTTCATATTATAAATAGTAAGTTATGGCCAAAACAAAATTTGAAATAATCGCTATGGAAATCGTTATTAAAATATAGGCCTTTAAAATAGCCGTTTTGCAAACGGACTCAGATTTCGACGAAATCAGTTTTATTGGGACCGCAGCATTAAATTATTGTACGGTATTAAAATGCGTGGCAAACCCATGACGTGTGTGACCACGGCAGCCGTAAACGCCCGTTCATTTTCTATAACGCATAATTAATTTAATAAAGAGATATTTGAGTATAACTTGAGCAGACGATCGAATTAGACCTCGAAACCAGTTCCGTTGAGTTCATATCGTCGATTAGAGTCAGGAAAGGTATATAGTTTGTTATTTTTAGAGACCGGCAAACTTGGTGTTCAAAATGGCATTTCGGTACACGTAAAAATAGCCTACCAGGGAAACAGTCTCAGAATGCGACGAAACTGGTGTCGTTGGGTTCGTATTGATTAATTATTATAGGATATTAAAGTTTCAAGTTGATTTGATTTATCTGGTGATCATGGAAAAATTAAACGCGTGGTTATTTCTGGTTTTATAAAGGATTTTTTTTCAAATGATGTCGGAATTCGACGAAACTTGTCCCATTGGGTTCAGAATACTTTTTTACACCAAGATTAGCTTTTTTATCAGTAGACAGAAGTCGACTGTGGTTATTTTTACTTGATACTTCACCGCTAAGTTTCGTTATAATATAAAAATATATAATAGAATTTTCTATAAATTAACCATCCAAATTCCTAAGTTGTTCATTCCTAAATTTCTGTTTTTATTCCTATATTCCCTTTGCCATTCTCAGATCGATCAAAGTAGAAAAAAATATACTTCCTTACCATCAAAATTCAAACAGCGAGCTATTCACGTGTCCCAATTTCTTGATTCCCAAACCAACACTCACCGTGCACTCCAAGCAAATTCGATTCCGTGAACCCCAAGCAAGAAAAAAAATATAATAATAATGCCGTGCCCTTCAAACTGTTTGTCTCGTGACTGCCACGCCATTCATCCCTTTAAATACTGCTTATACTCCTACATGCTTTTCTTTCTAGACACAGAAAGGTAAAATCCAACCACTTCAAATAATCGATTACTTAATAAAAGCTATATATATATAATAATCTATTTGATTAACTTTCAGGAATATCAATAAATCAAAATAAAAAAGAAACTCTTTGATCTTGGATTCATCGGATTGCTGCTGCCTTAGGGCAACGGTTTTGAGGCGATCCCCTGTGTTCGGCTTGTGCTTGAGAATAGTACGGAGGCCGGCGATCTGGTTCCGGATCTCAGAGGGGGCGTGCGACGATTAAAATAGTGATCGATGTTTTGGTTTTGCGGTATGGAATTCAAACAGGAGGAAGCAACGGTTATGGAGTAGGAAGGCAGCAGTTTACGGATTTGTTTTGTTGTGGAATTAAAGTACTGGTGTGTTTCTGAAATAGGAGTGGTGATTTACTGTGTGGTATACGGTGAGAGCACTGGTGCGTTTATTGATGAGAAGTAAGGGAAAATGAATGATGTAGGGGAAAGAATGCACAACAAAGGGAAGAGAGTATTCGGTTGTGTTCATTAGCAGGAAGGGGTTGACTTTGTTGGTGTTTTGGGTCACTAGGCTGTCGCTGCTGACCTGGGCACACAGGCGTGAGGAGAAGAGATAGTAAACAATGATGAGCGGTTCATGTAGCCGAAAATTGGAATAGCAGAGAGGAAAGTATCAACTTTAAAGGCTTGGTAAGTTATTTTAATAATTAATTATCTCAATAAAATTTTGGGAAGTGATAAGGTGGTTTCTTGAATGGAGTTACCCTGTGTTACGTGGTTAACCGAATGTGATTAAAGTTTAAACATGATAGTTGTTGGATTAAAGGCATATGCCTGGGTTCATTTTCAATAGGTTGCTATTAAGGGATTTAATGGTTGAATGTTGGTTTTTCTGAGATTGAAATTTAAGTTGGTGAGAAGAATTGAAGGGAGGGGATGGAGAAGTAGCAGGCAGTGGACAGTCGGCAAGGGGTTCATTCGTAATAGTTAAAATGAAGAGGAAGCAGGAGTTCGCGAAGAGAGGAATCAAACTATCGGTCGTAATCTCTTTAAAGTAATTAACTTAATTAATGAATCAATAGATCATTAAGGAAATAATTATTTTTAATTAGCCGCGAATATTCATGATTGTGTAATTGGTCATTTGTTAACAGAATTGGATGGCGATCACGTTAAAATCATAGCGGCGAGTTCTTCGTTGTAGAACTGATATGGCGGAGAACAAAGCTGATGGAATCTTGTGATAAAAAAAATCAAACGACTGTTTGATTTTAAACGAAACCAAAGCAGAATCATCAACTGCGAACCAAGGTGAGTAAACTCACTAAATCTGCCTCGTTTATATTTTATATAAACGAGTTTTAATTTATTTTATATTGTGCGATGGTTGCTTGGTTGAATAGTTGATAAAATTGGTTGATAGGATTACATCATTGATCGATTTTTAGTTCTATTATTTCATATTGATGTGAAATAATATTGCTGATGTTACTAACATCTGTGAATGCAGGAAAACAGGTTGGAGGGACCCAACTGGGTTCCTCAATATTTATATTACTATTTTTCCTTGATTTTGATGTGTGGTGTGACATATATAGTCAGTGATTGACTGTGTTGTGTTTGAGCTACCCTAGCCCTAGAATTTTAGTATTTAAATACCATAAATATTCTCGAATAGAAAATGAAATTTAAGATTTTTTTTAAAAAAAATTGCCAAAAAGATTGAAGTGTTATTTCGAGTATAGTTAAAAGGTAGAAACTTGTTTTATTAAAACAAGAAGTTGATTTTAAACGAGCATATAAATTAAGTAAATTAGTTATCATTGGATACATTGAAATATAAATCCAAATATGAATTTATATGGGAAAGTGGAAATCAGTTTGAGACCAATATTTGGAAAAGGCTTAATGGACTTTGGTGGTGGTATTGAACCTAAGTTACGTTATACCAAATAAATTTATGTTTTGAGATGGGATAAATGGATTTGCTGTAATAAAAATCCAGTTTCGTATACGAATGATATGGAAAGAAATAAAAACCAAGGGTTTTGTTTTAAATAAAAGTTAATTAAGAAAAGAAAGATTAAGTGAAGGTGAATATCAATGAAAGGAGTTTTGTTTATCCAAAAGATTCGAGAATTTGATAATGTTTTCAAAGTAATGAAACGTGAGAGGTTAGTCGAGGCAAGAATATAGAATTGATTTTTAGAATCAATGGAGTGATCTAAATGAAATGATTATAATAAATGTTTTGTAAATCCAAAGAGCGATTATAACGCTGCCGTATGATAGGGTATTGTAAATCTAAAAAACGATTTTAATGCTGTTGTTATAATAAATGTTTTTGGTAAATCTAGATAGCAAATTTTAACGCTGCCGCTATAATAACTGTTTGGTAGCGAACTTAACGCTATTATAAATGTTCTATAACACTACACCGCGATTGTAACGCTGTTGTTAAAAGTAATGTTTTATAAATCAAATATTTGGAAACAACGATTATAACGCTACCGTTATAATCAGTGATTTTCCGAAAAGGGAATGTAAGGGAATGTGTTCTTAGATTGAATTCGAGAGTCGCGTAAGCGATGGTTTGTTTAAAGTTGTGAGCTTTGACTGTTTCAAAGTTGAGAATGTTGTTCAATTAAGGTCTGAGAGGTAACTATACCCCAACTTGATTGACTTCATGATCGATGGAGGAATGGTTAAGGTTCGATAGTGAAACTTGGTTAGTAATATGGTTAGCTAATCAATGATTAGTGGGTTGAGTTAAAACCACGATGCTTTATAACATCGCGTTAATTTGAAATGTTTTCCCAAATCAAATGAAAGACATTTTCTACATATAGAAGATGAAATGAATTGGCCCACGAAGAATTAAGAGAAAAGGGGAATTGGAAATAATAATATAATCATGAATCGATTTAAAGGGGCTTAGTGTTGTTTGATGCTTGATCGGTAGAATTTCCATTTGGAAATAGGACCGTTGGTTGTATGGATGTTTCCTTGATAGTTAAATCACCGACTATCAAAGTTTTGATTTATTTTATACCTCCGTTGTCAATACAGAGAGACCGAGATCAGATTTAATATCTGAAACCACTCTCTATTGGTATAAGCGTTATGAATCAACTTATGTTGAAAAGATTATGAAGACGGAGTAAAGTGCAAGGGTTGTTCCATGAATCCTAGGTAGAAATTGCCCAAGATGGATTTATAGAACAGTGCTTTCGGTTTGTCCAGACCCAGGACAACTTGTACGGACGAGTGTCTGACAGAGTATTTCCAAAGGGATTACGTACGTTGATTCTTTCAAACGAACGAAGTTGGTGGCATAGAAGGGAAACTTCTTTATCCTAACAATCTGACTATTTTTGTGGGAATCAATTAGTGATTTACGATGGATCTGACAATGTGGCATTCAAAGTGAATGATGGCCAGATATTCTGGAAGATAATTCAAACCTCAAGCCTCACAACCGGGAATTGACAAAAATCGGGCAGGCAACATGGCTATGTGGGTCACACCCATTAGGATGTATAATCACCTGTCTAGAGAAATTCCATTTGTTCTTGAATCTATCGATGCTGTCCCTTTCGGGAAACGGTTGCTGATCCCAACCGTTGGTGATATACATTCGATACACTCAAGCGAAATGAGTGGTCGGTCATGTGAGGGTCGGGTTGCAAGACGTTCTTGTTGAACCCAGTGTATTCGTCTCTAGAGATACACTATCGGAAGGTGGTCCCATACCTTGTCATGTTGGAAATCCAATCTCCAATAAGCGCCCTGCGGTTTTCGATTTTATATTATGTATGGAGCGTGAGATGCAAGCGTTCCGCTAGATTTTATTTATTTGATGTAGACATTATTATAATATCACTGGATTTGATATCAAAAATGTTTTGGGTTATCGTAAGGTAAAAACCATCCGTGTTTATGTGTGGATCGGTCTTACGATTGTCATTTCTTTCGAAAGGATTTTGAAAATTAAACAAATGATTGGAATTTACTCACACCAGTCCCATGACTGACCCAGAGTTTATTTTGTTTATTTTCCCTAAACTCTTGGGTGCCCAAATTTGTACGGGCAGTCAAGTAGTCGGGATTTTCTAGATTCACTTGGAAGAGCTCGAAGCAGGTGGCTTCACCAGTTAGCTATAGACTATCATATTTTCCGCTGTGTACTATGTTGTATCTGGAAACAGGTGTTTATAACTGTTCCAGGGATAACCGTTGTGCTCTGATAATGGTATGTATATACACTTACCGATTTGTATTTCAAAAGTTATATTATCTAATATATTTTATTCGTTCCGCTGTGAGTTTGTGATCTTCGTTTTCTTCTATTCTAATATTTCTTTCTATTTCTCATCCTCTAAATTCTTTCTAATAATGATTCGTGTTTCTGTGCAATTTGGGTTGGACGTGTGGTGTTATTAGTCGACTCAAAGGGTACGGAAATTCGGGTCGTTGGTATCAGAGCTGAAGGTTGAGTGATAACCTTGGCTCTATGGCGTAACTCAATAGAGATGGGGTTAGTTGTACCCTAGATTGAGTTTGAGTGTATATATATGAGCGCGTATTTGTAGATTTGACATAAAAATTGTTTTATATTGTGTTGGCTGGTTTGTTGAGTGGTTTATGAATTTTGGTCGATACAAGATGTACAACTGTATCGATAGGTGTTTCTAAACTCTCGAACAAAACAATTCGACATAGTATTGTTTTATAGATGGGTAAATGATATAATTTTGCCCAAAGGATATTTTTGATATAAAAGTGATAATTTTCTGAAAATATTGAATGTGTTGATTGTTATTACAATCAAATGGAATTATAAAATATTGAAATGGTTATATATTACCAAATATAACCTGTATATGGAAAATATACATTAATAAGATAAACTGAAATTAAATTCAAACCAGAATTTGGAATTTAAATCCCGGAGGATTAGAAATATTTTCTGACGTATTTTTAAGAGTAATATAACATTACTTTAAAGTATTTTTGAATAAGAATGATTTTAAATGGATTTTAAAAATGATTAAGCACTGAAAATCACTTCAGGGGGCAAGAAAATAGTACTGATAATGGGTCACGACATTATCGGTATTCATTTTCAAGTTTCTGAGTGACGGATTGCTACCATAATAATTTGGAAATGAAAATTTTGTTGGAAAAGGACAAGATGTCTTAGAAATTCATATGTTTTGAATTGATTTGATTATAAATATGTGTATAAATATATATGATTTCAAACTAATTTGAAATGAAATCCGGGAATTGGAATCCTGAAATTAAAGTTAACATGTATAAGATGAATAGATTAAATGGTAAAATGTATCAAATAAATTGAAATTTAACCTGAATTAAGTCAAATAAAATTGGGTTTGGATTAGAGTTGTTGAAACTCGAATTTTTTTGAAATGAATTTATAAGCAAGTTAAATATATGTTGGATGTTGTTATTTATTGAAATTAGGACCTAAGCAGAATAGGTGAAATGATTTAGAGTGGAAATCAAGTTTGAATTACCGAATGGAAGTGAACTAATCAAGAATTGATTAGTGGAATGGAAACTAAAGAGTTGGATTAATTTGGAAATCTATTGGGATGGATGGATATATGTTGAGCATGTTTTGAATGGAAGCAAATGTAAGAGATAGAACTATGCCCGATAAAAAGGTACACGTTTTCAATATTACTTGGGTTTGATGATTTTATGATCCTATGGGGCAAGCCACTTGGCTTTTTGATTTTCTTTTGGATTGGAGAAGGCCTAGAAAGGCGAGTTGTGGTTGTACCGATTGAGCCGTGCAGAGGAGATGCTACCGAAATTTTCCATAATTTAAAGTGTTAGAAAATTTGAGAATTTTTGAAAATTTCGTTAGTAAGAATAAATAAATATTTTAATTGAAATAAATTGGTCCAGTTAAACTGAAGTTAAGAAGTGAACAAAAAGGATTTTTGGACCTAGTTAATAGGGTATGTAGCATCTTTTCCGACCTTAGCAATTTCGAGGACGAAATTATTTTAAGGGGGAAGGAATGTAAAGACCCTGATTTTTAGCCGTTGAATTCTGAATATTTAAATTTGTTTTAAATATTTTATTTGAATTATATATAGGAATTTATTTAATAAAACGATATATAAACATATAATTTCTAATATAATTTAGAATGAGCTCGTAACGGCACGGTAGTTCGTAATTTGGCGATTCGAAGTTTAAATGAATATACAGAATTCATTATAAGTCGGATTTCTATGAAAAAGAAATGGTGGAACCGTACTGACGATAATTTTCATATGAAAGAGAAAAATTCAGATTTCGTATTATAAATAGTAAGTTATGGCCAAAACAAAATTTGAAATAATCGCTATGGAAATCGTTATTAAAATATAGGCCTTTAAAATAGCCGTTTTGCAAACGGACTAAGATTTCGACAAAATCAGTTTCATTGGGACCGCAACGTTAAATTATTGTAGGGTATTAAAATGCATGGCAAACCCATGATGTGTGTGACCACGGCAGTCGTAAATGCCCGTTCATTTTCTATAACGCATAATTAATTTAATAAAGAGATATTTGAGTATAACTTGAGCAGACGATCGAATTAGACCACGAAACTAGTTCCGTTGAGTTCGTATCGTCGATTAGAGTAAGGATAGGTATATAGTTTGTTATTTTTAGAGACCGGCAAATTTGGTGTTCAAAATGGCATTTCGGTGCGCGTAAAAATAGCCTACCGGGGAAACAGTCTCAGAATGCGACGAAACTGGTGCCGTTGGGTTCGTATTGATTAATTATTATAGGATATTAAAGTTTCAAGTTGATTTGATTTATCTGGTGATCGTGGAAAAATTAAACGCGTGGTTATTTCTGGTTTTATAAAGGAAATTTTTTCAAACGATGTCGGAATTCGACGAAACTTGTCCCATTAGGTTCAGAATACCTTTTTACACCAAGATTAGCTTTTTTGTCAGTAGACAGAAGTCGACTGTGGTTAGTTTTACTTGATACTTCACCGCTAAGTTTCGTTATAATATAAAAATATATAATAGAGTTTTCTATAAATTAACCATCCAAATTCCTAAGTTGTTCATTCCCAAATTTCTGTTATTATTCCTATATTCCCTTTTCCATTCTCAGATCGATCAAAGTAGAAAAAAATAAACTTCCTTACCATCAAAATTCAGACAGCGTGCTATTCACGTGTCCCAATTTCTTGATTCCCAAACCAACACTCACCGTGCACTCCAAGCAAATTCGATTCCGTGAACCCCAAGCAAGAAAAAAAAATATAATAATAATGTCGTGCCCTTCAAACTGTTTGTCTCGTGACTGCCACGCTATTCATCCCTTTAAATACTGCTCATACTCCTCCATGCTTTTCTTTCTAGACACAGAAAGGTAAAATCCAACCACTTCAAATAATCGATTACTTAATAAAAGCTATATATATAATAATCTATTTGATTAACTTTCAGGAATTTCAATAAATCAAAATCAAAAAGAAACTCTTCGATCTTGGATTCATCGGATTGCTGCTGCCTTAGGGCAACGGTTTTGAGGCGATCTCCTGTGTTCGACTTGTGCTTGAGAATAGTACGGAGGTCGGCGATATGGTTCCGGATCTCAGAGGGGGCGTGCGACGATTAAAATAGTGATCGATGTTTTGGTTTTGTGGTATGGAATTCAAACAGGAGGAAGCAACGGTTATGGAGTAGGAAGCCAGCAGGTTACAGATTTGTTTTGTTGTGGAAGTAAAGTATGGGTGTGTGTCTGAAATAGGAGTGGTGATTTACTGTGTGGTATACGGTGAGAGCACTGGTGCGTTTATTGATGAGAAGTAAGGGAAAATGAATGATGTAGGGGAAAGAATGCACAACAAAGGGAAGAGAGTATTCGGTTGTGTTCATTAGCAGGAAGGGGTTGACTTAGTTGGTGCTTTGGGTGACTAGGCTGTCGCTGCTGACCTGGGAACACAGGCGTGAGGAGAAGAGATGGTAAACAATGATGAGCGGTTCATGTAGCCGAAAATTGGAATAGCAGAGAGGAAAGTATCAACTTTAAAGGCTTGGTTAGTTATTTTAATAATTAATTGTCTCAATAAAATTTTGGGAAGTGATGAGGTGATTTCTTGAATGGAGTTACCCTTTGTTACGTGGTTAACCGAATGTGATTAAAGTTTAAACATGATAGTTGTTGGATTAAAGGCATATGTCTGGGTTCATTTTCAATAGGTTGCTATTAAGGGATTTAATGGTTGAATGTTGGTTTTTCTGAGATTGAAATTTAAGTTAGTGAGAAGAATTGAAGGGAGGGGATGGAGAAGTAGCAGGCAGTGGACAGTCGGCAAGGGGTTCATTCGTAATAGTTAAAATGAAGAGGAAGCAGGAGTTCGCGAAGAGAGGAATCAAACTATCAGTCGTAATCTCTTTAAAGTAATTAACTTAATTAATGAATCAATAGATCATTAAGGAAATAATTATTTTTAATTAGCCGCGAATATTCATGATTGTGTAATTGGTCATTTGTTAATAGAATTGGATGGCGATCACGTTAAAATCATAGCGGTGAGTTCTTCGTTGTAGAACTGATATGGCGGAGAACAAAGCTGATGGAATCTCGTGATAAAAAAAATCAAACGACTGTTTGATTTTAAACGAAACCAAAGCAGAATCATCAACTGCGAACCAAGGTGAGTAAACTCACTAACTCTGCCTCGTTTATATTTTTATATAAACGAGTTTTAATTTATTTTATACTATGTGATGGTTGCTTGGTTGAATAGTTGATAAAATTGGTTGATAGGATTACATCGTTGATCGATTTTTAGTTATGTTATTTCATATTGATGTGAAATAATATTGCTGATGTTACTAACATCTGTGGATGCATGGAAACAGGTTGGAGGGACCCAACTGGGTTCCTCAATATTTATATTACTGTTTTTCCTTGATTTTGATGTGTGGTATGACATATATAGTCAGTGATTGACTGTGTTGTGTTTGAGCTACCCTGGCCCTAGAATTTTAGTATTTAAATACCATAAATATTCTCGAATAGAAAATGAAATTTGAGATTTTAAAAAATATTTTGCCAAAAAGATTGAAGTGTTATTTCGAGTATAGTTAAAAGGTAGAAACTTGTTTTATTAAAACAAGAAGTTGATTTTAAACGAGCATATAAATTAAGTAAATTAGTTATCGTTGGATACATTGAAATATAAATCCAAATATGAATTTATATGGGAAAGTGGAAATCAGTTTGAGACCAATATTTGGAAAAGGCTTAATGGACTTTGGTGGTGGTATTGAACCTAAGTTACGTTATACCAAATAAATTTATGTTTTGAGATGGGATAAATGGATTTGCTGTAATAAAAATCCAGTTTCGTATACGAATGATATGGAAAGAAATAAAAACCAAGGGTTTTGTTTTAAATAAAAGTTACTTAAGAAAAGAAAGATTAAGTGAAGGTGAATATCAATGGAAGGAGTTTTGTTTATCCAAAAGATTCGAGAATTTGATAATGTTTTCAAAGTAATGAAACGTGAGAGGTTAGTCGAGGCAAGAATATAGAATTGATTTTTAGAATCAATGGAGTGATCTAAATGAAATGATTGTAATAAATGTTTTGTAAATCCAAACAGCGATTATAACGCTGCCGTATGATAAGGTATTGTAAATCTAAACAACGATTTTAACGTTGTTGTTATAATAAATGTTTTTGGTAAATCTAGATAGCAAATTTTAACGCTGCCGCTATAATAACTGTTTGGTAGCGATCTTAACGCTATGATAAATGTTCTATAACACTACACAACGATTGTAACGCTGTTGTTAAAAGTAATGTTTTATAAATCAAATATTTGGAAACAGCGATTATAACGCTACCGTTATAATCAGTGATTTTCCGAAAAGGGAATGTAAGGGAATGTGTTCTTAGATTGAATTCGAGAGTCGCGTAAGCGATGGTTTGTTTAAAGTTGTGAGCTTTGACTGTTTCAAAGTTGAGAATGTTGTTCAATTAAGGTCTGAGAGGTAACTATACCCCAACTTGATTGACTTCATGATCGATGGAGGAATGGTTAAGGTTCGATAGTGAAACTTGGTTAGTAATATGGTTAGCTAATCAATGATTAGTGGGTTGAGTTAAAACCACGATGTTTTATAACATCGCGTTAATTTGAAATGTTTTCCCAAATCAAATGAAAGACATTTTCTACATATAGAAGATGAAATGAATTGGCCCACGAAGAATTAAGGGAAAAGGGGAATTGGAAATAATAATATAATCATGAATCGATTTAAAGGGGCTTAGTGTTGTTTGATGCTTGATCGGTAGAATTTCCATTTGGAAATAGGACCGTTGGTTGTATGGATGTTTCTTTGATAGTTAAATCACCGACTATCAAAGTTTTGATTTATTTTATACCTCCGTTGTCAATACAGAGAGACCGGGATCAGATTTAATATCTGAAACCACTCTGTATTGGTATAAGCGTTATGAATCAACTTATGTTGAAAAGATTATGAAGACGGAGTAAAGTGCAAGGGTTGTTCCGTGAATCCTAGGTAGAAATTGCCCAAGATGGATTTATAGAACAGTGCTTTCGGTTTGTCCAGACCCAGGACAACTTGTACGGACGAGTGTCTGACAGAGTATTTCCAAAGGGATTACGTACGTTGATTCTTTCAAACGTACGAAGTTGGTGGCATAGAAGGGAAACTTCTTTAGCCTAACAATCTGAGTATTTTTGTGGGAATCAATTAGTGATTTCCGATGGATCTGACAATGTGGCATTCAAAGTGAATGATGGCCAGATGTTCTGGAAGATAATTCAAACCTCAAGCCTCACAACCGGGAATTGACAAAAATCGGGCAGGCAACATGGCTATGTGGGTCGCACCCATTAGGATGTATAATCACCTATCTAGAAGAATTCCATTTGTTCTTGAATCTATCGATGCTGTCCCTTTCGGGAAACGGTTGCTGATCCCAACCGTTGGTGATATACATTCGATACACTCAAGCGAAATGAGTGGTTGATCATGTGAGGGCCGGGTTGCAAGACGTTCTTGTTGAACCCGGTGTATTCGTCTCTAGAGATACACTATCGGAAGGTGGTCCCATACCTTGTCATGTTGGAAATCCAATCTCCAATAAGCGCCCTGCGGTTTTCGATTTTATATTATGTATGGAGAGTGAGATGCAAGCATTCCGCTAGATTTTATTTATTTGATGTAGACATTATCATAATATCACTGGATTTGATATCAAAAATGTTTTGGGTTATCGTAAGGTAAAAACCATCCATGTTTATGTGTGGATCGGTCTTACGATTATCATTTCTTTCGAAAGGATTTTGAAAGTTAAACAAATGATTGGAATTTACTCACACCAGTCCCATGACTGACCCAGAGTTTATTTTGTTTGTTTTCCCTAAACTCTTGGGTGCCCAAATTTGTACGCGCAGTCAAGTAGTCGGGATTTTCCAGATTCACTTGGAAGAGCTCGAAGCAGGAGGCTTCACCAGTTAGCTATAGACTATCATATTTTCCGCTGTGTACTATGTTGTATCTGGAAACAGGTGTTTATAACTGTTCCAGGGATAACCGTTGTGCTCTGATAATGGTATGTATATACACTTACCGATTTTTATTTCAAAAGTTATATTATCTAATATATTTTATTCGTTCCGCTGTGAGTTTGTGATCTTCGTTTTCTTCTATTCTAATATTTCTTTCTTTCTATTTCTCATCCTCTAAATTCTTTCTAATAATGATTCGTGTTTCTGTGCAATTTGGGTTGGATGCGTGGTGTTATTAGTCGACTCAAAGGGTACGGAAATTCGGGTTGTTTCAGTTAGTGATCTTTTACCCTAGATTTGGGAGGCCACCTTTGGGATTTTGTTTTCTTTTATTAAATTGAGCTACATTTGGCGAGTTATAGTTTTTACAGATCAAGCCTCGCAAAGGAGATGCTGTTGAAATTTTCTGTGAATTCGGCCGAAGTTGGAAGAAAACTCAATATTGGATGTTGAGTTTCCTTTCAACTAGTGAGTTGTCACTTTTATTTTTCATTATCTGTTCATTTGGATAATAAGCGTAGCACTTAAACATTTGGCTCAACAACATCGATCCCAAATTTGATTGTGGTTGTACTCAGGGATGGGAGTTATGTCTCTACGTCAAATTCCAAGTCTATTTCCTTTTCATTACCACTTTCAATGATTGTTGTTTAGAGCTATAGATGATGGTTTATCTTGTGTCATTACTTATCATAGAGCAATGGGTTATGTTGTTCAGTCCTTGACTATTTCAAGGATGAATTTTTTAAAGAAGGGATAGTGTAGCAATCCGTATTTTAGCGATTGGATATTTAAATATTTTATTTAAATATTAATCATTAATCGAGTGACGGTTCCAAAGGTTTCTTTTCACGTACAATCGAATCTTGAATCGAGACCACTTCAATTCAGTTCGGGTAGTCTGTCACGCAGAAAAAAATTATATGGATCACTATATTTCGAGATTGAATGATTTGATGGTCAAAACAATCTCGAAATATGCATAAACTTTCATTCTAGTGTGTAGTCTCGAATTGCGATAAAACTAATACCATCAGAACTGTAATGGTAAGGTGATACATGTTGTCAAGTTTCATGGCGATCAACTACACCATTTAATCGCACAAGCTTGAAACGCACATCTATTTCTAGTTGAGAATTTGAATAAGTGAATTAATTATAGAATTATCCACTATCCTATACCCTTGCCCGTGGTTGGTTAGAAGTTATCAAATGGTAATTTCGAAATATTAAAATATAAAATTTATTTAAGATTCAATGTTTTAAGTGAATGTTAATAACCTTAATTTGAACCTGAAACTTGAAATCTTGATTTACACTGTAAGCATGGATATAAATTTCTATCATACACTTGAACTTTTATGTTGTTTGAATATATATATAATGTAAAACAATAAGTCACAATTTGTATTTATTCATTGAAATAAATGCGAAATCGATAAATTATAAATAACGTTAATACTTGGAAATATGAATACATTACATAGTAGTAATCTAGTTAATTGTGTAACGGAAACGTCTAAGCTCGCTGCTCCATTTAAGGCAATTCATGCGAATAATGTATGGTAGCGATAACCGATGTATTGTTTTAACGTTAAAATAATAATTATTTAAAGGTTAAATTAAATTACAAAATTTAATATTTTAGATACGTTTAACAAGATAACGGAGGAAATAATATAATATGCGAATTCATTTCAATTCGCGTTAATTTAGTAAACATTTTATAATTTGTCAAGAATTAAATGTTGTCAGAATTCAAGCGAATTCAAACTAAAAATATTATATTGAATTATGGGAATAACACTATTTTTCATTTGGAAAAATTCGGACATCTGTTGCTTCGAATCTTTAATTTCAAGTTAAAAGCGCGCATAACTGGTGACGTTTGCCAATTTCATCTTCGTTCATTCTCTAAACGTGTTTGTATACTTACGTATATGGAACCGTTCCATTCTGCAAAAGGAAAATATTATAATAACAAATTAATATACATATATATAAGAGAATTTTACATTAGTATGTCTGACAACATGCAAATGACACGTTTTGAAGGGGCAGAGAAATAATCACACACGTCTTTACTTCCCTGTTCATCTCTATGTTTTCCTTTTCTTCTTATATCGTGGTTTCTTCCTTTTCCCTCTTGGTCGACCTCACAGAAAAAAATTAAGAAGGAATAAATCAGATATAACAAAAAGGTCATTCGTCTCTCCAAAATATAAAAATCGAAAGATTGCCTTCACCATTTTTCCTCTGTTCATCTCTTTTCCCAAAAATCGAAATTTTGATTCCTACCGTGCTTCTCCCTATCATCCACTCGCACGCCCCCTCCTCCTTCATCACCCTCATCGAAGCTTCACCACCGTACATGTAAACCTAGGTACGCATCTCAAAATTTGATGTTGTGCCTCCCTTTGCTTCATTGTAAATTTGAGTCCATGTCGGTATCTCAACTCCCCTCCATCTGTCCACATATTCGCTGGGACAGCGCCACCGCCGGTCGGAGCCGTCCAGAGAGCTCGCCAGATTTGCAGGCCCTATTTTCCCATTAGCTCCACTTTGTTTGGGTCGTGGTTCCCTCGTACTAGCAAACGCGAGTCCATTGTCTATCCATCAGCAGCTTCGACAACCACTGTTCGTTCCTATCTGTCCACCAGTGGCTTTGACAGTCTACAATAGGTTGTAGGTCGTGTTCAGGGTAGCATGCCTCAGGTGATCAAGAAAATGTCGCAGAGACCACTGTAGTTGGCTTAAGGCTCATTGTTTTGGGTTGCAAGATGAATCTGTCTCGAGTTTCTGATGTTGTTCGATTGTTGGTCTATTCGATCTAAGATGTTTGAGAGCGTCAGCTTGATTGAGGTAGAACATCGTTTAGTTCGTTGGTTATGGTCAACATGGGTCAAGTTGGAATGAGCTCTGCATTTCCAATATTATATTTATGTCCATATATACATATATATATAGATGTATGTGTGTGTATATGAATATATTGGATGTATGTTCGTCATTTGACTATCGAAAATCAGTCTTAAATTCCTGTGTCAATGTTGCATTCGTCTCTTAGCCTCGGAAGGTGAGTTTCCTCACTCACGACTAACTTATGATTTAGTGAATTAAAGATCTGTAACAACCCAGAATTTTGACAATGAATTAGTTATTTAATTAAGTTCTCAAAAATAAGAATTTCTGCAAACGATGGAATTTGACCATGAAACTTTAACCGTATCTTTTTTGTATACTTTCCCTGATTCCGTTGCTGCGTTCGTCTCAGAATTCTGGTCAACTTACATTTTTGGGATTTCGCGAACGGAGTCCGTATGAAAAGTTATGGACGAAATACGAAAAATGGACGGAAATAAATAAATATAATATATCTAACCTTTTATAACCCGCCTTCACTGGGCAAAACAACTGAAGGGCGGTCGATCGCTTTGTAGAAGGTGGTTGATCGCTTCGAGCCTGTACAACCCTGTGACGGCTAGGGTTGGAAGGTATAATTTATATATATGATTATATAAACGGATGGATGTTAATTAAAATAAATCTAATGGTTCATGGCTAATACCACTCCTATAAATAAAGGGGTAAGGCCTCATTCTTTTCTACACAAATCTGTAGGCAGCAGTAAAGCTTTGTCATTTCTCTTTCTCTTCAAATAAATTCTAAATCAAAAATAGGTTCATATACAATCAATCAAATATAAATCATATATATCTGAAAGAGATTATCAAATTCAAGTGGAAAAGTGTATGAATTGACGTCTAATCTATTCTTCGTCAGATTATCCCCTCTTTTCCTGTTTTCTTGCCAATCTACAAATCTGAAAGTATCCCCTTTTCAGAATAATTGTAGATCTTTAGGAATTTGAGGATTGTAGGCCTAAAAGATTATTCAGATTTGAGTGCTTTCAGGTGAGTAGGAAATTTACATCCAAAGTTACAATAGCTTGATTATCTCGTTTGTATTAGATCTTAAATATATGCCTAACATATTTTAGATCTGTCTATAATATTGTCAAATCTTAAATGATGCCTATCAGATCTTCTTATGAATGTTATCAAAAACCTGAAAATATAGATTTGTTGTATTGAATAATATTATAATTTGTAGGCTAACTTAATTGATTATATCATTGCCTACAATTGTGTTTAAAGCATATTGTGTCTGTTGCAAAACACTGTAGTTCTGGAAATCAATCTGACATTACGCCATAAATGGCTTAATGCAATGAATTTGCAAAGTGTTGCTAGCCAAAATGTGACAATAGGTATAATATTTTGGTCCTACTGCAATGTTCTATTTTGGATGTTACTTTAGCCATAAAAATGTGTTGGCCTAGGTAAACAAGTGTAACACGATGCAACATTTTATATAATGTTGTTGTTGCAGACCTTTCCATATCTTAGCAATGATCCACATGAATCAAATCCTACGTTGGAGAACATGACACCTCATCAATCCCGATCGCTTCTTCTCCAAACAACAATTTTTCTTTGGCGCAATTCATTTCCTACCCTCTTTTCGTTCCCCACCATCTTATTTTCATTTCCCCGCTTCCCAGTTTTGTTAACCAAATAACATTTTCTTTTGCAATCAGAAATAACATTTTGATTCTTCGGTTCGATTAGGGCTTGATTTGGGGCTTCAGGATTTGTTCAATGATTCAGTTCAATTAGGGCTCTGATTTGGGGGTTCAAGCTTTGTTCAACGATTTCGGTTCAATCGGGGTTTCGATTTGGGGGTTCAAGCATTGTACACATCACTTTAGGGCTTCAATTTCATTTTGAGGTATAATTCTCTCTCACATCACTTTAGGGTTTCAATTTAAACTACTTATAAATTCTTAAGTCGTCCTGTATTAACAATTTGACTTGTCATAGGTTTCCTCTTGTTGGACACACACACATTTTGTATAGGATAAGGGAATCCATGCATCTCACCTTTCATCACATGGGTACATTTCAGAAGGAAGAATATGTTGGTGGAACGTTTACTGTGGTAACGGGCGTTGATCCTGACTAATTCTCGTATACAGTTCTCATGGAATTCGTGAAGGAGGACCTTTTCTACAACAAAATAGGAGGGATTTATATGAAAAATGGTGAGAAGGGTTGGTGGAAGTCACTGATGAATGATGCTGTGACGACCACCCACAACCCCTGCACCTACAAGAGGAATAATGCGCTAAAAGGTGTGCCAGGCTGCTATGGACGATCATCAAAATAGGTAAACACATCGAAACATGTCGTAGAACTCACAACGCAAGGATAAAATATAATAGAACATATACAACAAGTAATAGTAGTGAAGCATCATATAGCAAACTTTCTATACTTTCATAACATCCTGAAAGATTCTTCTAACATCATAGGAAATATCAAGTATGTACATAAGGCCTCACTACAGGACTCATTGAGAAACTCAAACAGCGGAACAGAAAATACTAGATAGTAATAAACTAGTACGTGAGACTCCTGCTCATCGTCAATCAGCATCATCGTCCCCACTAAAGCATCACCTGCCACCTGCTACTCAGTCTGCCCTTCCACAACCGGATGAACAGCCCAAGGTAATAAGAGGAAACATTAAACCTTGAGTCAGACAATAGTCTTAGTGAGCGATAAAACAACTAGCAAACTTCAACAATAAAGTATATGAGAAGGGATAGATAAGCATACTAATCTACCCATGACACCAGAGAAGAACTCAACCTTATCTTCCCCACATCGGACATTGATAGCCTTTACTATAAACAATTCAACCATGGAAACCAGAACACCCATTCAATCATGGAAAACACTCATAACATCCAGATTATATAAGTCTTACACAGACAGCCCTAATCGAGTTTAACATCCCCCAAGTACTCTCCCTAGAGACCTAAACCAATATCAGTTAAGCACTCAAAGAACATCTCCCTCGACTTTGGATAATCTATGTGAGATAGCACAAGCAGAACAACCAATCATCCATGACTGACCCTGGCTATCACTGCCAATCCTGCTTTGAAACCATCGTTAATCGTATGACGGACAACCTTGCCATATGTCAGGGGCTAATGGTAACCCCATTTCGAGCATAAACTCCATATGTCCAACCTTGACAACTAGGCCTTTCCCCAAGACCCAGGGTACTCGACCTACAACCGGTCTTTTAGACATCTCCAGTATACCCCTGCTTCGAGCCTGCTAGAACTTACGACAATGATAATCTTTCGGCCTTCACATCTCTAGTCACCCAACCTGATGACTTTTCATGGCTCAAGCAACCTTCTCAAGCAATCATTATCCAACAACTCACAACCTTTGAGTTGCCACCTCACTCGTTGTTCTTCACCGATCAACAACACCTTTCAACACTTCGAATATTCTCACTTGAATTTTCTTCGAATCCCCTTCGACCGATCCTCCTAGACTAACCGGTCTTCCTTAACCACCGGTCCTCCTTGAACACCGGTCCTCCCGGACTAACCGGTTCTCCCTGAACAACTGGTCCTCCCTGACTAACCGGTCCTCCTTGAACACCAGTCCTTCTGGACTAACCGGTCCTCCCTGAACAACCGGTCCTCTCTGACCACCAGTCCTCCCTAAACACCGGTCCTCCCGGACTAACCAGTCCTCCCTGACTAACAGGTCCTCCCTGAACACCGGTCCTCCCGGACTAACCGGTACACCCTGAACAACCGGTCCTCCCCGACCACCGGTACTCCCTGAAGCACTACCTACCGGTCGG
The DNA here is from genome assembly GCA_030737875.1 of Allium sativum. Classification (NCBI taxonomy): domain Eukaryota; kingdom Viridiplantae; phylum Streptophyta; class Magnoliopsida; order Asparagales; family Amaryllidaceae; genus Allium; species Allium sativum. The sequence continues at coordinate 27,667 of JASFAX010001182.1, forward strand.
TCTTCCTGAAGCACTACCTACCGTTCTTCCTGAAGCACTGCCTACCGGTCGATCAGAAGCACTACCTACCGGTCGGTCTTCCTGAAGTAGTACCTACCGGTCTTCTTGAAGCATTACCTATCGGTCGGTCTTCCTGAAGCACTACCTACCGGTCGGTCTTCCTAAGGCACTACCTACCAGTCTTCCTGAAGCACTACCTACCAGTCGGTCTGAAGCACTACCTACCGGTCGATCTTCTTAGGGCACTACCTACCGGTCTTCCTGAAGCACTACCAACTGGTCGGTCCTCCTGGAACACTACCTACCGGTCGGTCCTTCCGAAACACTACCTACCAGTCGATCCTCCCAAAACACTACCTACCGGTCCTGACTTGTTCCTCAAGACATGATTTCTGACCGATCGGTCTACTGTACAGCCCCAATCCAACTCCAACTTCGACCAAAACTTTGCCAAACGACGAATTCAACGAAACCAACTCATCCAATACATCCAATACAATCATAAACATGTTATGGAACCACCAACATCATGAAAATGACAATTATCATCAAATTATGCAAATTCACCAAAAATCATGATAAATGAACATATGATCTAAATTGCGAATCTAACTTGCATATACATGTAAAATGACATAAGAATTACCGGTTTGAACATGCTAACTTAGATCATAGGGTGATTCATATGAAAATGGACTTACCAGTGCATAGATCTATGGAAAAACACTTGCATATGATGAAAAACATGCACAAACACTCATATACTTCATTGGATCCATGTGAGAGATGCATATCACTCACCGATTTGCCAAAACAAGCTAAAATGATAGAATTGTGAATCCGGACAGCGAGCAATCCGAACCAAACTCCTCGATCCGATGAATTCGCACTTGAAATGATGTAGATCTAGCCTCCAATGGTATAGATCTTCGATTTCTCCCCCTAGATTTGGATTTTTAATGGTGGAAAGGTGTTAGAGGAAGAAGGAGCACAAGGCCACTTAATGAGGAAATAAAAAACTAAACCATTTCCCATATCCCTCACCCTCTATTTATACCCTCCCATTAGCTCACTAATGGGCCTCTCCAATTCAGCCCATTATGGCTTACCAAACCTGGACAGCCAACTGAAAAACCTTAAAACGACGATTTTTCCAAAACCGCTGAGCCAAATCTTTAATTTAACCACTCTACGGAAAGAGAATCATCAATTCCTTCCCAATGGCACAGGTCTCACCTTCTGATTCGACATGAGTCAAAAGTTATGCCCTGTAGAAGACTAACAAGTGCAAAATGGTCACAAACAAAATCGGTAAAAATTATGGACATGTCCCACATCCCCATAAGCAACATATTAAAAGATGAGAATGATCCAACCCTCAAGGAATAAAATGAAAATATTTTACGATCTTCCAATACGTAAAATGCGGGTTGTTACATCCCCCCCCCTTAAGAATTTCGCCCCCGAAATTCCAAGTAAAACTAAGCAACCACAACAATTCCGCATGCCTATCATCCATGAGAAGCCAATTCTATCACCCAAACTAGCAACCATCAAGCCATTCATCCATAGCCTTATCCTAGCACGCGGAAACCAAACAACAACAAGATACAACGATACAATGATGATATGATCAAAGGGTCCTACCGACGAAGAATTCTGGATGAGTCTCCTTCATACTCTCTTCCGTCTCCCACGTACAATCATCGCTATCTTCACTCTATTGTACCTTGACTAGCTTAACCGTCTTCCTCCTAAGCTGTTTCGTGTCATTCCCCACAACACGAAGTGGCTTACGAGGTCTCATAACTGCGATCTCTACTTCTAGATCTTCGTACTAATATGGAAATACCACCACATTCGAATCATGCACGAATTTCCGTAGAAATGACACATGGAACACATTATGCACACTCGACATCCTCTCGGGTAACTCCAATCTATATGCGAGCTTTCTAATTTGCTTGACTATCGGAAATGGTCCAACAAACCTTGGAGCTAACATTCCTTACCAAATCTGACCATGTGCTTCAACGACGAAGCTTTCACGAAAACCATATCGCCCATGTCGAATTCCAAGTCCTTATGACGCTTTTCGGCGTAACTCTTCTGACGGTCCTGGGCTGCCTTCATTCGTTGCCGAACTATCTCGATACAATCCTTTCGATAAGAGTAGGTCTTATCTATAAGCTTGCCAACATTTCAGATTCCAACTCACACCTTAGCTTGAAATCAAATCTTGCCAAGTACTCGAGGCTCTTCCATTCCGAAAATATCGCTCCCAAACTTGCGTGTCTTCGACTCAATACATCTGCAACTGCGTTGCCTTTGCCAGGAGTATAGGCTATATCAAAATCATATGACGCCAGAAACTCTAACCATCTTTGCTGCCGAAGATTCAAATCCTTTTTAGGAGAAAAGATACTTCAACGACTTGTGATTCGTAAACAACTCGAATCGAACTCTCAATAGGTAATGTCTCCCCATCTTCAGGGCAAACACAATTGCCACCAACTCCAAGTCATGAGTTGGGTAATTCTTCTCATGCGACTTTAGCTATCGACTCGCGTAGGCCACAACCTTATCCTTTTGCATTAGTACTGCTCCAAGCCCAGTACCACATGCATCGGTGTACACTACCATCTCTTCATACCCCCTTGGAATGGTCAACACAGGAGCATTAATCAATCTCTTCTTCAGGATTCCAAATGCTTGTTCACACTTTGCATCCTATGTGAACACTTGGTTCTTCTTCATCAATCCTGTTAACGGTGCAGTTACCTTGGAGAAATCCTTGATAAACCGTCGGTAATAACCAGCCAACCCAAGGAAACTCCGAACATCCATCACATTCTTAGGTCTATCGCAGTCCTTGATTGCTGCCACTTTAGCGAGGTCAACGCTATCCCATTTCCAGAAACAACATGACCTAAGAACCTCACTTCACTCTTTCAGAAGTGACATTTGGAAAACTTAGCTCTCAGCTGATGATTTCGCAAGATCTCTAACGCAATTCTCAAGTGTGTCTTATGTTCTTCCTCGTTTCTAGAGTAAACCAGAATATCATCCACGAACACAAGCACAAACTTGTTCAACTAATCTCTTAACACTTTATTCATAAGATCCACGAAATATGCTGGCGCGTTAGTCAACCCGAATGACATCACCAACCACTTGAAGAAACCGGATGTTGTCCTAAAAGAAGTCTTTGGCACACTATCCTTTGCCACCCTCAATTGGTGAAATCCCGTTGCCAAATCCATCTGAGAAAACACTTTGGCTTCGTGAAGCTGATCGAACAAGTCATCAATTCTTGGCAACAGATACTTGTTCTTCTTTGTCACCTTGTTCAGCTCACGATAGTCCACACACAATCTTAACGAGTCATATGCCTTAGTTGCAAACACGAATGGTGCACCCCACTCGGAAACACTCCCCGAATGAATCCTTTTCCCGAAAGGTCACGAACTTGCACCTCTAACTCTCGCTGTTCCCTAGGCACCATCCGCCTAAGAGGCATAACGATTGGTCTAGCACCTTCGACCAAATCGATCCTAAACTCGATCTCACGATGCGGCGGCAATCCTTTGACCTCGTCAAAGACATCTACATACTCATTAGCGATCAGCACTGATGACGAGTCTTCTTGTGGAATCCCAAGCGAATATAGATAACTCACGAAGACCCCGTCTTAGCGCTTACATCTAATTAACACCTTTCGCTTTTTCACATCCCCGACCCTCACCTCTAACTTCTTGCAATTCACCATTGTATCATACCTCTTAGGCCAATCCATTCCCAAGATGATCTCATACCCGACGAAGTTAAGAACAAAACAATCACACACAAAAGAGCAACCATGACTTGACAACACTAGACCACGGAAAATCATGCACGAATTGGACAAACCCCTAACTGGATTAGTCACGATCAATGGTCTATCATAAGTCTCAGTTTCCAAACCCAAATGACAAACAAGTCTTCAAACTTATCTTGGAACAACTCCCATGAAATATCCTTTCCAGGGGTCTCATGTGTGACAGAGTTCCACCAATCCATTACTCTGCCTACTAACTGCCTTGATGCAAGTTTCCTCTTTGTCACATCATCAATGCCCATGTCCTTAAAGATTCGAACACAAGTATCCATGCACCTCTGGACTTCTTCAACAGGTTCATTGCCCTTGAACTGTTTCCCTTCCAATGATGAAAAGTCTTTGCATAGCTTTGCAAATTCTACCGTTCTACGCACTGGGACTTCAACATCAATTGTAGCTGCTACTGGAGCAGGGTTCCTTCGAAGGTATGCTTCAATCATAGCTTCAAACATGGCCGGGTAATCATGTGCCCCGCCATTACCCCCTCCAGGCACAGTTTCTTCCCTAGCAGAATGTCACGTATAACGTCAACTCATTCTAAATCTGCAAACTAGAATGATTAGCCATTTTCAAGAAAAAATGCTAAAGGAAAACAACCGCTACTACTATATATGATAATATATATAGTAAGCATCCAACTGAAATCTACAAGTACGTCTCTCATACGTGATTACGTCCTTGAATTTTAGCCAAAAATCGATGATCAGAGCTCTGATACCAAATGTGATGACTGCCCATAACCCCTGCATTATACAAGAGGAATAATGCGCTGAATGCTATGGACGATCATCAGAGTAGGTAAACACATTGAAACCTGTCGTAGAACTCACAGCGCAAGGATAAAATATAATAGAACATATACAACAGGTAATAGTAGTGAAGCATCATATAGCAAACTTTCTATACTTTTACAACATCCTGAAAGATTCTTCCAACAATATAGGAGATATCAAGTATGTACATAAAGCCTCACTACAGCACTCATAGAGCAACTCAAACAGCGGAACAGAAAATACTATATAGTAATAAACTGGTACGTGAGCCTCCTGCTCATCGTCGATCAGCATCATCTTCCCCACTAAAGCATCACCTGTCACTTACTACTCAGTCTGCCCATCCACAACCGGATGAACAACCCAAGGTAATAAGAGGAAACATAAAACCTTGAGTCAGACAACAGTCCTAGTGAGCGATAAAACAACTAACAGACTTCAACAATAAAGCATATGAGAAGGGATAGATAAGCATACTAATCTACCCACGACACCAGAGAAGAACTCAACCTTATCTTCCCCACATCGGACAGTGATAGCCTTTACTATAAACAATTCAACCAGGGAAACCAGAAGACCCATTCAATCATAGAAAACACTCATAACATCCAAATTATATAAGTTTCACACAGACAACCCTAATCGAGTTTAACATCCCCCAAGTACCCTCCCCAGAGGCCTAAACCAATATCAGTTAAGCACTCAAAGAACATCTCCCTCGACTTTGGATAATCTATGTGAGATAGTACAAACATAAAAACTAATCATCCATGACTGACTCTAGCTATCACCGCCTATCCTGCTTTGAAACCATCATTAATCGTATGATGACCAACCTTGCCATATGTCAAGGGCTAATGGTAACCGCAGTTCTAGCATAAACTCCATATGTCCAAGCTTGACAATGTCCAACCTTGACAACTAGGCATTTCCGCAGGACCCAGGGTACTCGACCTACAACCGGTCTTTTAGACATCTCTAGTGTACCCATGCTTCGAGCCTGCTAGAACTTACAACAATGATAATCTCTCGGTCTTCACATCTCTAGTCACCCAACCTGATGATTTTTCTTGGCTCAATCAACCTTCTTGAGCAACCATTATCCACCAACTCACAACCTTTGAGTTGCCACCTCACTCGTTGTTCTACACCGATCAACGAGCATCTTTCAACACTTCGAATATTCCCACTTGAATTTTTTTCGAATCCCCTTCGACCGATCCTCCTGGACTAACCGGTCCTCCCTGAACAACCGGTCCTCCCTGAACACCGGTCCTCCCGGACTAACCGATCCTCCATGAACAACCGGTTCTCCCTGACTAACTGGTCCTCCCTGAACACCGGTCCTCCCGGACTAACCGGTCCTCCCTGAACATCGGTCCTCCCGGACTAACCGGTCATCCCTGGATAACCGGTCCTCCCTTACTAACCGGTACTCCCTGAACAACCGGTCCTCCCTAAGCACCGGTCCTCCTTAAAGCACTACCTACCGGTCGGTCTTCCTGAAGCACTACCTACCGATCTTCCTAAAGCACTACTACCGGTCGGTCTGAAGCACTACCTACCGGTCGGTCTTCCTGAAGCACTGCCTACCGGTCTTCTTGAAGCACTACCTACCGGTCGATATTCCTGAAGCACTACCTACCGGTCGGTCTTCTTGAAGCACTACCTACCGGTATTCCTGAAGCAATACCTACCGGTCGGTCCTCTTGGAACACTACCAACCGGTCGGTCCTCCTGAAACACTACCTACCGGTCTTGACTTATTCCCCAAGACATGATTTCTGACTGATCGGTCTACTATACAGCCCCAATCCAACTCCAATTTCGACAAAAATTTCGCCAAACGACGAATTCAACGAAACCAACTCATCCAATACATCCAATACAATCATAAACATGTTATGGAATCACCAATATCATGAAAATGACAATTATCATCAAATTATGCAAATTCACCAAAAATCATGATAAATGAACATCTGATCTAAATTGCGAATCTAACTTGCATATACATATAAAATGGCATAAGAATTACCAGTGTAAACATGATAATTTAGATCATAGGGTGATTCATATGAAAATGGACTTACCAATGCATAGATATATGGAAATAAACTTGCATATGATGAAAAACATGCACAAACACTCATATACTTCATTGGATCCATGTGAGAGATGCATATCACTCACCGATTTGCCAAAACAAGCTAAAATGATAGAATTATGAATCCGGACAGCGAGCAATCCGAACCAAACTCCTCGATCCGATGAATTCGCACTTGAAATTATGTAGATCTAGCCTCCAATGGTATAGATCTTCGATTCCCCCCCTTAGATTTGGATTTTTAATGGTGGAAAGGTGTTAGAGGAAGAAGGAGCACAAGGCCACTTAATGAGGAAATGAAAAACTAAACCATTTCCCATATCCCTCAGTCCTAATTATACCCTCCCATCAACCCACTAATGGGCCTCTCCAATTCAGCCCATTATGGCTTACCAAACTTGGACAACCAACTGAAAAAACTTAAAACAATGATTTCTCCCAAACCGCTGAGCCAAATCTTTAATGTAACCACTCTACGGATAGAGAATCATCAATTCCTTTCCAATGGCACAGGTCTCACCCTTTGATTCGACCTCAGTCAAAAGTTATTCCATGTACAAGACTGACAGGTTCAAAATGGTCACAAACAAAATCGGTAAAAATTATGGACATGTCCCACATCCTCATAAGCAACATATTAAAAGATGAGAATGATCCAACCCTCAGAGAATAAAATAATAATATTTTACGATCTTTCGATACGTAAAATGCGGGCTGTTACAGATGCGGACCTCTCCGAATTTGTCAATGGAGCTAACAGTGATGAAAAATTGGATTTTTATATCGACAACGTTGTTGATATTGCAATTGAACCGCTAAAGCAAATGCAGCTGCATGTAATCATTCGGCTAAGGCCACTGAATCTGGTTACATGTGTGTATATATATGTATGTATATATATAATATCATTTACAGATTTTTGATATTTTGATATAGCTAAAAAAATGATTGTGATATTATATCATTTAAAGATCATGATTATAATATCATTGTATGATTTGTTGCAGCTACAAAACCAATGAAATGATAGTATGCGACGACTCATCAACTACAACAAAACCAAAAAAACAAGAAGTTAACTAAAGTCAATAGTCCTCGGAAGTCAACATGACTGAATTGCAAATCAACTGTGAATCTAAAATACCTGAGGTAAACAATCCTCAGAAGTCGACATGGCTGAATAGTCTAGAACGCAATAATGCAACCACGAATCAAAAGATAACTGAGGTGAACAGTCCTCGGAAGTTGGCATGGCTGAATAATGCAGAACCCAACAATGCAACCACGAATCAAAAGATAGCTGAGGTGAACAGTCCTCGGAAATCGGCAAGGCTGAATAATCCATAACCCAACAATGAAACCCTAATTTAAAGTCAGCTAATATGGTTAATCATCGGAAGACGACACAGAAAAACCAAAAACCAAAATTCATCGATTCAACAGTGAATCTGAACTCATCAAGTGTTAAGAAGAAGTTGGAATCACGTATTCAACCAGCGAAAGATGCAGATATGGATGAATATGGTAGGTTCGAAGAATTCTAATTATGATGATCTTATTGTAATTTGAATATATTGTACCACTCTTGCAGCATACTTACTATGATTTTCTTGTTTATTATATACTTGCAGAATGTTTGTCTACCACCTCCACCACCTTTAAATGAGAATCCTCTAAATCCACCATTTCTAAAAGATTATGAAATATAGAGAGCTGAGAATTTGATAAGGAACAATGAACTTCTCGCTTCTCTAGGTGTGCCTGCAATTTCAGCTGAACTGATAACTGCAAACCAAAAAATGAAAAGATGCAAAAGGATGTGGATATTGAGGAATATAATCCAAGCCATGAGGAGCATAGTGAAGATGATACTTCACAAAGTCCACGAAAGGTGTGTGATAGCTACATATGTTATTTTTTATGCTTCTGAAGATAATAACTATAAAATCCAATCCAATTTCCTACTTATATATACAATTTAGAGAACTAAAAATGATGAGAAGCCCAAGCCTGTTTGTAGATCACAAACTCGTTCAACTAGTGGTAAGGCAAAGGAAAATGAAAAGTTTAGAAGCCTAAACCCAAGCATGCTAGTATGTACAACTAAGAAGGATGTTGAAGGACAAGGAACAATGGCTGATTATTTGGCTATGCGGGAACAACAAAAGAAAATTGATGCAAAATCTTGTTACACCCCACATCCGTTAATGTCATTCATTAAGAGAATGCATTAAGTTTCGTTAAGTGCTAAAGGTAAACAAAAACATTACAAGAAAGATATAAAAATAGCAGCGGAATAAAAACTAACTTTATTAATCATAAAGCATCTTGGTTCAAAACATCATATGTCTGCATTACATAAAAACCAGTACATCATAAAAACTTCTGTCTTGCTTTTAAACCTCAGAGTACGAAATAAAAGAAGCAAAAATCCCTAAATATAAGCATAGCCATAGTAGCAAAGATAGGAGCTTGAGCAATACATTTAACAACTCCGGCAAAATGATAGCAGAATCTTGGTAAAGCTTGAGTATTCCCACCCTGAGAACCTGGTGGGGGGGAAACGGAAGAAAGAAGAGGAAACAAAAAGGGTCAGACATAAAGTCTGGTGAGTCCAGTTACTTTTAGCAAGTAAATAAGTAAAAATAGCATGACAGGCATATAAAGTGGATAAGAAAGATAACACCATAAAAGGCATGTATGACAAGGTAAACATGATAGAGTGTATACGCTTCTTTAACGATTACTCTTATTCTCTGCACAAATACTAGTATAACCAGAATGAGATGATCCCAACAACTCTAAGATGGTAGATTTAGGCGTAATTCTGGTGAGAGGTTTTAACCCCATACAATCCACTGGCAGCCCAATCCTAACAGGCTCCTAAACTTTACCAGAGTCTAGATGTACCTTAACCAACAACCTAATCGATCGGCTCCCTACTCCGTATATACCCTGTGTCGGCCCTTCAATAGGAGGTATCACTTCCTAAAGTGTCAACCCTTCTTTGACGTGCATAACCATATCTACTGGTGTCACGGTCGTCTTATCCCATTCTGCCCGGACATACTCCGGTCGGTTTGCACCGCCCACACCATCCTCCATATTTGGATCTGTTACAATCAGCCCATTAAGCGTGCCCCGACTCCGACCTAGGGGGGAGTCCTTATTCGATACCGTTATATGGGTTACTGACTGAAACGGGTCCCACACACAAGATGATACAAGCTCTACCCTTTTCTTGTATCCCCACTAGGATTTCCTCAGGTTATGTATACCTATTGGTGTCTTTAATTACATAACCCCCTTGGGTTAAGTTTGTGGGCCTATATTTAAATATTATCCACCCCCTCGAATTTACGTAATCCACACACTATTCAAACAAGTTTACTTAACCATTATTCAAGTTCATGTTCATACAATCCCTATGGATTCAACTAGGTTAAGTATTCCAATTCATTACCATGTCCATTTATGGTTATAATGAGCTAGACCTCCCACATTAAACCTACAACTTGCGGATGCTGGTTATGTCTGGCGGCTCCGGGCAGGCTTCTTCCACAAGTTGGGTTTAACCTCGTGTCATAGCATGTCTCGTATTTATGCACCTAGACCCCTCACATTTGATTCACCACTTGTGGTCACTGAGTATGTTAGGCGGTTCCGGGCAGGCTTCCACCACAGTGTAATCTAACCTCATGTCTAGGCGCAGTTACAGTTTCTAGTTACTGTAATCCTAGGCATTCATTATTACCCAATTCTTACCTATGTTGTTATAGGTTTCGTGCCCCTTTTTCCCCCAGTTATGTTCATAATGAATTATATGCCCTAAATTCATACTCATACACATTATTCGAGTTATGCCAAATTCCCCTTTACAAGTTATGCCCAATTTCAATGTTTTTCCCCTCGTTCCCAAACTAATGCATTCGCATATTTTTAATGGCATGCCTAGGCTCGAAAGTAGCCTGGCTATATAAAATAAAAGGGAAAGGGTGAAGGGAAGTTGATAGAAATGATTATTCTAATAAAATTGACATAAACATATAATGGCATAATTTTAAGGTGGACATATAAGAACAAATCCGATGAACTTATGATAATAAAACTGATTCTAACATAGTAGGGATGTCATAATAGGCATGATTAGATCTAAACAAGGATTTAGATGTCCAAATAATGACAGATCCAAATTAACCACAAACATGATAGGTACAAGATGATCTAAATAGTGAATTTGATTTATAACCAAAAGTAGATCTGACATGATAAAGGTTAAGATCCAAGTCATAGTTAATTCAGAATATCATGGATTCACAAATTACAATAGATCTGGTATGATTCAGCCATAGGGATAGATCCAAATTATAGCCATATCATGTTTTACTTTTAATTATTTAAATCTAAAGGCAACTTAAACTCACAGTGTTTGGATTTAGAAAGGTAGAAGAAGAATAGCAGAGGCTGGATCATAGATCTACACTTGAATCTCTAAACTTGATTGCAGAAGAAGAAAAAGATTTAGTTCAGTCTAGGCACCGACAACATTTTGGCCTCCATTGATTTTAGTGTGAGAAAACTAGAGAAATGAAGCCGTATATATAGCTTCCAGCCCCCAGAACCATCCTGCCACGTCAGCCCTAGGAGGGTCGACCCACCCCTTAGGGGGTCAACCCATGGGTCGACACCCCCCTTAAGGGGTCGACTCCCCTGGGCAGGAGAATTCATGTTCACCCGAATTTCTTTGATTTGAACGATTTTGAACTGAAATTTGATTTCTGGACCTTATATATATATATATATATATATATATATATTTGTGTGTATACAAACTTCATACCTTCATAACTTCATACGATGTCCGTTTTACGCAAATAAAATGTCTATCTTGACCAAAATTTTGAGACGGATGCAATGGCATAGTCAGTTTCCCTTAATTCTAAATATTAAATTAATTATTCTTTAATTTATCCTCTTTAGTGTTTGTTAAAATTACGGGGTGTTACAAATCTAGTGCAAGTGGTATGGAAAATAAGGATGTGGATGAGAATGTCTTGCCAGACATTGAAAATGAAGAAGCTGAAGCAGGTACTGAATTGATGTGATAATAATATTTAATATTACAGTAAATTAATATTTAAGTACCAAACTTACATTATGATTTATGTTACTATTTGATGGGACTTTTCATTTTAATTAAAAATGAAGTTCCTAGAAGACTCAGAGGTCAAACAAAGATGTTTAATGTCATACAAGGGTGTATGACAAAAGAGTTGTAATTGGGATGAACAAGTGGTTCCAACCTGTTTCAGATGATGGCAAAGTAATATCTGAATTGAGAAAGTTTTTAGGAACATTGAAAAGGGATGTGCCACTTACGCATAAATCTTGGTCGGATGTTCCTGAAAATTTGAAGCAAACTCTATGGAATTATGTTCAAGTAAACTATTATTAACTATGTTGTAGCTAAATTTTACTTCAATAAGCAATATTGGTCTATCAACTATAATGTAGCTGAATTATGATTTATTTATTCTTTTCAATCTTTGATTTATATTTAATCAACGGTATATTATTCCTGACGAATGTGAAAACCGGGCGTTGAAGTCTATTCGTGACTGTTGGAGAGGATGCAAGTGTCACTTAAAAACGGCTTATTATAAAGATTATGAGACCGATGAGGAGAGGCTGGAAAACAAGCTGAACAACATCCTACTGGAGGACTTTAAAGTGCTCTTGAGGAATTGGGCAGATGAGGAGATTTAGGTATACGTACATATTATTTATTTCACAACATAAAAGTTTTTTGTGAGATACATGAGTACTTTGTTTTTTGTGTATTTTTTAGAAAAGAGCCAAGAAAAATTATGAAAATCGTAAGTCGTATCAAGACACACATCGCTGGTCCAAAGTCATTCGCCCAGCTTCGTCATAAGATGGTATGTGATACTTTACATTTGTTTATTAATTACTGTTTTCTAAATGAGATAGTGTGGTAGCTATTGACACGAAGTAGTTAGCCTAGATGCTTTTTGACTGAGGAGAGTGTATGCTAAACTATCTATCGAACTTGTATCACACCATTCGATGCAGCACATTTTCTTAAAAGTCGTAAGAGAACAGATGGACGAGAGTGTGTGTATAGTCCTCAAGTAATGAAGTACAAACTTTTAAGTAATAATCTTGTCTTGTCCATGTTGCACATTGTTCATGTCTTGCTCACGTACACTTTGTTGAACCAGACTTTGGCTTGTGGCTATGTGAACACTTGTTAATTTGATGGATATTAAGTTGTAAAATTAACGAGAGAAAACACAATTCTTTGAGTTGGACTAGCTAAAGGTAAGTAGATGAACTGTATGTTTTATTTTGCATAATACATGCTATAGTATAGATTCCATTCTAGAGATATATCAACTTGTCAATGAGCAATATTAAAATAAATATGCAATTTTGTTCCCTATATATGATTAAAGCCAAACATGGATATCTTTCTTTTCTTTATATAATGAATGTTTCCCTATCATAGATTAAAATAAAAATTTAGTCTGCTTGGGAATCTTGATGGCTACTGAATGCCACTGTTTAAAGCACATAACGAATGTATTTTGTATTTATCAAATATTTACATTCCAGCCTTGTTATGTGAAGGTCAAGAAGTGGATTGAAATATACGGGATATTTTATTTGCTAGTGATGTCGGAAACTAACTAAAATGCCAAAAGAATTGCCCGTTTCATAAAACTATTAGAAAGCAAGCCCCCATGAAGAGTCATATGCACTTTGTTGAAACACTTGTTGAACCTGAGTTTCGATGAGAAATAAAAAAGAATATTGAAAATTCGCGTGATAGGTCATAATTTGCTAAAGCAGCTACTTTCGAAGTAACAGAAAGAAAAGCAACAAACCTTGTGCACTTGTGCTTGTGCGTGCATTTGTGACATTTGTGCACTTGACATCGAAATAGGCATGTAAAACAATAGCTTGATTATACATGTAACATTCTAATTGAAACATGCTGCTCTTAAATCTGTTTTTTATCGTAAAATATTTATGACTGTCGATAAAGACGTCCTTTCGTTATTCCATTTTTTGAGCAGACTTTACTAAATCATTGTATCCCTGTAAATTCGACCACGCATTATTATACCCAAATGGAATTCTCCCTTGTCTCTATGTTGTATTGGTAGATAATTAAATGAAGATAGGGCAGTGGTCGCTTGTTAACTATGGTAATAAAGTAGCATTGAAATCATAAACAAGTCGTAAAAATTAGAATTCACAAATATTCTATCTATTTCACTATGGACAGAGAAATCCTTGCAAATTCTCCTTCCATGTAATTTTTTTACCTTTCCTGATAACTTCCACATGGCCAGCCTACATAAAACTGTCATATGTAAGCATTTGCATTATGAATGTGGTTATCTCGGGATTATGAACGTGGATATGCATATGTCTTCTACTTGCTTATAAACATATGACGATGTCTGATCGCAAACGTACATTGTTTTTTTCTTGTTTTTACCAGTATATATGTTACAAATTGTTTTTCTAATTATATGCACATAAACAAATTGTTTTCCAAAATGTGGCTTCTCTGCATTTGCTGCATATGTAAGCATTTACTATAGGGTAATTTGCTGCATTCTCTCCTTATGTAAGCGTTTGCTGCTTTTATTCCATATGTAAGCATTTGCTGCATTCTCTACATTTATTGTAGGGTAATTTTGATGTAGCTTTATTTTGTAGGACTTACTTCAAAAGGCAATGACCAGTGGAGAAGGAGGAGATGTTGTTGAAACGGTGATTTCGAATAGAAGATCACATGATCGTCCTTTGCTTATAGGGAGGCATGCAAAGTGTACGAAACAATAAGCCAAGGCTCTAACAAATGCTTATATAAAGGACTTAAGGCAAAGGCTTGTCGAAGAAATGGAAGCAAAGCTAAAATCCAAGGTAAATTAGAAGGTACAAGAGAATTTGGCTTGGGTGCTTAAAAAATTAGGCGATACCAACCCGAAGTTGAATCTAGAGGAACTAATTTCGACAACCATGTCCAGTGACAATGAAAATATGACTGGAGGCAATAACTCTTAGTCTCATTTATGAAAATTTAACTGTAGTTGTTGACATGAATTCTAATGTGTACTGCTTATTATGATGTTTATGGAAGTTATAAGTATTGTACAAATTATGATGTGTAATGTGTATTATGCAAGTATTTATGTGATATTTTGCCTCTTAATGTCTCTTCTGTGTAGTGTTGTAGTAGCTTCAGTGTAGTGTTGCAGTAGCTTTAATATATTGTTGTCATCGGGTTATAAATGTTGTTGAAATTATGTTGCAATAGTCATACAAGGTGTTGCCGTAGGGATGATATTATATTGGGTCGTAGGCCTAATGGTCCCTACATTGTCGGCCCCATAAGATATATAAATAAAATTGATATCTATAGCAACATTTTTGGAATGTTTCTACAGACACCTAAGGATGTTGTTGTAGACCTAAATAGGGTTATATTGTAACAATATTTGTTATGCTGCCGTAGATAGTCAAAATGTTTTCCTTCGAGGTCTGCAGTAACGACAAAAATTGCATCACCCTAAAAATGTTGCCAAAGACCTATGCCAACGTTTTTTGGGGCTGCGTTAACAAATTTTTCTATTGCATTAGGTTGTTTATAGCGTAGGTGATAAAACAATGTTAGGGTATAGTTTTTTCCGGATCTCTAGTTTCAGTGTTGAACGGTGAATTATGTAATTTTGATTGAAAGATATAAAGTTGTTTGTGCTCAACCTTGTTGGGGTTTAACTTTGTCATTTTAAATTGTGCATTTTTGTTCTTTTTAAATAAAAAGACATTATTTGAAACCAATAAGAAATATTTTAAATATTGAAAAAGGAAAGTTGTGTAAATTCTCGTATAAATATAAATAGAGATATTTGTGCACAATTTACATCAACTATTCCAAAATATTCATAGATATATATTTCTTGTGGTTTGAAATATGTTTATTCCAATATTCAACATTATTTAAAATATTTATAGTTGACAATCTTTTTGTAAGATTGAGAACCTTATTTTAGGATTGAACAAAAAAAGGAATGTTCGGTTATTAGTTAAACCAAATTATTAAACTTAATGATAATAATAATAAAATAAAATAACTACATTAACTGCACGAAAATATAAATATAAACATGAATATATGTATATATACACATTATCCGTCCAAATCTACGTAAACAACGAAATATATATAATAATGGATGTTTGAATGAATTTCATTTTTATGGAATAATACATGTAAATGTAATCCATAATAAATGAATATATTTGTGGTGATCGTTGTAGCAATTAATATAATTAATTGTTACAAATAAGGCCATAAATAAATAAATAGCTATTGTAACCGCGTCATTGATTGGGGAAAACAAATTTAATTAGGTAGTTAAGCCTAATGGTCCTGCTCAAAAAAAACTTAAGCCTAATGGTTACAATTTCTAAATTGGCTAGGGTTAATGTTGTAAATCTCAATTAGGGAATTAAATTATAACTGCATTAAGAGACGAGGTTAAGCTTAACTTGCGGTAGAAGTCTATCCGGAATGGCCCGGCAAATCCAGCATCCATAAGTGGTCAGCTTAACTTGAGTGGTCTGGCGCATAATTATATATATAAACATATATATACATCAGGTAATAAATAAATAAATTAGTAATATCTGTTGGGGTACAATTAATAGATATTTTAGGACAGATAATTAAGGGTAAATATTGTCTTTGGGAATTATGACCATTAGGTTCATAAGTGACATTAGTTATCGTCAATGGGAATAAAAGGTATTCAAAGATAAACTGTTGTGTTGGGAAAATATGACCATTAGGGCCATAAATGGCCATAACCCTTTGAAACAGAAATAAATGAAATAAAAAGGGGATTAATGAGTATTGATTTCCGTTTTAAGTACTAAGTCCAATTAGGAAAATAATTAAATAAATATCCTAGGTTAAGAAGGATATAAATTTCGTTACCTTATGACAGTTAATCTATAACCTATAATTAAAGGTTAGAATTGGACTTGGTAGGTTATTGATGTAGAATATCATTAACCATGGTAACCAGTGACGATAACTAGTTGTGTATGTATAAACATTTCTGTAAAGAGAAACTAAACGAAAATAACTTAATAACGTAGTATGCTTTGGGATTAAAGTCTTAAGTGGTTAGGTTCAGCTATAAAAATGAATTAAGCGATCGTGTAGCCCACCTCCCATAAATAGAAGCATTAAAGGTTAATTGGGTACGAGTTTGATAATCTTCGTAAATAGTCCGCTTCCTTGGGTCGAGAAGTTTGCTAGGATTAGGTCCTCCATTTGGGGGTCTTAAATGGTGTGTGAATTATACCTAAACCTGAAAATTAAATGTTTGGTATGGTTATTCCATAGGATTACCTATCCTACGGGAAGTATTAAGCGTCTAAAGAGATTATCCAATAAGGTCAACTAGATGGTACATCGAGATTCCACCCGTAGGAAGGTTATAAAAGGCGAGATGTCATCTACCTAGTCCTATCCGTCTTAAACGATGAGTTACTATCTCTCACCTTATGCAGGGTATAGGTTTATATGCGTGAATGATAGAAGCCTTAACTAGTAGGGCCCTATAGCTAGTGTCCTCTAGTTTATAATAACGTTGTGTAAATTGTTAAGGGGTATTAAATGACCAATAGGTCCTCCTCGGGTCTTAAGTGATCAAGGGAATCCACCCTATCTCTTATTCGATGGTGAGGCGTTAAGTGGCTAGGTATGCATACATGAGTAAATAAACTCCATGCTTAGGAGTTCACTTCTTGGTTTAATAATTAGTTAATGATGACATAAAAGCTTCATAAATGAATGCGTAAATGTTCTATCTCGGTATCGATATCATTGGGAATACTACTTTGGGAAGGGTAGTTAGAGTCGTGCATAAATGTTTATACGGTTATGTAAGAATTACTAGCCTTGGTAGACATACATCTTGGGTTGAACCAAATGTGATACATCTGTGTATTGTAATCCGTGTTGTATTTTTCTTGTTCACCAGAACTTGTTGTTCTGACCCCCTCTCCTCATTACAAACTCCCAGGTTTTCTAGAGAAGGCCGGGTTCGCACAGGTGTCTAAGTTTGGCTTTCGGTTCTCGTTCTCTCTCATGCTCGGTATTGATAGGGTGACTTAGTTTTAAAAAGGTAGTTACTTGAGTTAATACTAGTATATCCTATTTTGTTTCCACTATGAGTTATTTTATCGTACTTTGGTTATGCTCATGCTCATCTATTTGCAGGTACCAGATTTACATCCTCCATGCTTGGATGTGATCAAGTTTCGATTTTTGGCGAAGGGCTCTGAAAAGTGTGAGGTGTTACGTTTAGTAACAGAGCTTAGGTTAGACGATCAGAGGAATCAGTTAAATTAGGGCCGTGAGAGAATGCAATTCGATTTTCTTTTCTATTTTCTTCGTCTTTCTTACTTGACTTTAATTTATTTTGATGATGAATTAGTCATAGGCCTATTTATATAGTACAAGTCTTAAGAGACTAAGAGTTGAAATATGTTGAGTTCGATTTTCTAGCCAGTTATGTCTTACCCCACAGTACATTGGCGATTTTGTCGGGAAGAGCATGAGGATGACATATGGTGGATTCCGTTGATTCGAGCCTTGAGACTGGACAAAAATCTGGCTACAACTGAGATAGTCGCAACTCTTGGTTTGAGGTTTCCTTTGGTAGTTCCAATCAAAGACCATTTCTTGGTCTAAAACGGGAAGTCCATTTTAATGTTTCGTATCAATTCGGAAATATAATTACGAAGTATAACCTTCGTTACTCCGTTAAAATTCCGGATATTCTTTTATTGAAAATATTCATTTGAGTTCTTGGCCTTGTGTTTGAGGGAATTTTATCTTTAAAATTGTTTTGAAAATAAAATGGATCTCGAAAAGTTTTTGGAAATAGGATTTTGAAAAAATAGTTTTATAAAATATTGTTTTAAATTTTTAATCTATTCAAGTTTCAGAATTTGTGACGATCTCCCCATACCTCCTGCACTGAACTAAAGAAAAGGTGCGTTGTATGCCATGTAGGCCAATACGGGACGATCATCGGGGTTGACTAACTGGAATGGACTTGAAGTATAACTCACAGCTCATGGGTAATATATAATAATACAATATACAACAAGATATAATAATGAAGCACAACTGAACAGAGAATCAAATTTCAATCAAATCATAAAATCTTGGATATAATACTTCTCATACAAGAATCTATGAATACAATATACCTTACTACATCCCTCGGAGTTTCAATAACATCAACATTCAATGGAAATAGAAAAGAAATAGATATACCACAGGTGGAAATAACAAGCCAACCCAAGGTAATAAGAGGGAAAAATAAAATTGGTGAACAACCCAAGGTAATAAGAGGGAAACATAAAATCTTGAGTCGGACAACAGTCATAGCGAGCGATAAAATAGCCAACAATAGTTACACAAGACAATATGAGTATAGGTGGATTAATCAACCGATCTTCCCAGCAACCATCGAGTTAACACGTGAAAACCATCCATCACATGTCACATCAGAAACAGGAAAGGACAACACCGATCCCACTTCTCTTCGACAACCTACGGTGATAGCCTACCCAGAGAAAACATATAAGAGAGCACGTAGAATCAACCATAACATCCATAGCATCCAATATCCTAGCTATCATCATCTACAGTCGTGAATCCCTTGATTATCGAATTGCCTTTCAGCAATCAAAAGGGCTAATGGAGAATCGCGGTTCTAGCCAAACGACCATATGCCATCGTGACTCGTATGTTTGTCTTTTCCATTCTCGATAACTAGGCCCACTGTGACTTCCCAGGGTACACGATCTCTCGAATCTGATCCTAATGGGTGTCCCCACGATACCCCTGCTTTAAGTCTACTAGAACACTTTGATAACCAAATCCTTGGCACATCAAAACTTTCAGCCTTTCATCTCGGCGACTCAATTCATTCTCGAACCATTCCATTATCATCCATGGTTGACTCCCATCCTGTCAACCCATCATCTTATTGGATTGTATATTGAATCACGAACATTGTCACATCAATCTAGCTTCAATCACTCCATCGCGAGTTCATAATCGAAACAAAATCCATTTTTCATTTGCACATCAATCATTTGATGTAACACCCCACCTCCGCTAGGGTCACTCACAAAGGGAATGCACTAGGTTTGGTGAAGCATTATCGAGGTAAACATGCACAGAAATATTACAAGACAGAACACATATAAAACAGCGGAAGTAAAACAAATTTCATTACCTTATAAAATAAGGTCTAAAGCCTTTTACATCAGAATACATCAAGACCTGTCTTGCAATAATAAAGAAGCATAAAACCATTTCATAAATTATTCCCCAAGTAAAACAGTAAAGTAGCCATAGCCAAGAAAAGTCCAAGCCATGCGTGATGATCTTCAGGCAGAAGAAGTCCGAACTAGATAACAGTGTTTCCTCCCTGAAACCTGGGGGGGGAACGGAAGACAAAGAGGCGAAACAAAACGGGGTCAGTCATAAAGACTGGTAAGTCCTATCTACTTCCAATATAAAAACAGGTAAAGGTAACATGACATGCATAAACTGAAAGTAAACATAAGGATGACGACAAGATAGATAAACTAAACCAGGGTAACAGGCTGAACTACTGTAGCAAGGTAAACTAAGATATCATGATAAACTACGGTGTCATGATAAATCAAGGTATCACATCGTCAGGTTTCTATCAAGTATACTATCCCAAGGTATCTATCCTGTATATTTCTCATGGTTCTAACATGTATATTTGCTCTGCACCTCTCGTACTAGTATCCCAACCCGCGTCCTGTGTTAATTATGAATGTCCCTTGCCCCATATCATGTAATGGTCCATGTCAACCTAATATATATATAGCATATGTAGGTTTTCCCCAACTCGTATGTTTCTTTCCATGTATAAGTTCAGTCCTTTGCCGTAGGCCATACGGGCTTTCCCATGTGAACGTTTTATCCTTGAGGTTATTTTGGACTGCTACCCTTGATCTTGTTATGTTTCCTTACCATGAACTATCGCGCGTTCCCTTAGGATTTACGCCACCTAGGACCACTAGGGATTATGCTACCTAATGAACGTTTCCGTGTCTCGGTTTGGGCTTTGGCCACCTAGGAACACTAGGGATTATGCCACCCGTCAACCGCGCCCTTTTATCCCACGTATGTATCGTGAACCATTTTCCATGTCTAGACGCACATGTTCCTCAATGTGCCATCCGAGTTCCGTGCCAGGGAAAATCAAGAAATACGGAACTTGGTCGGGAGCTTTAAGTCGTCTGCTGATGCAGATATCAAGGTCTTTTTTTGTACCCGTGGCTATGGTCCCACGTGACCCCTCCCTCAACTACTGAAAGGCAATCCAAGAAAAATCATGTATGAGAACTACACTACGGCCCATCGATGCCCACTTCCAGATAGCCAACCTCACCCATAACTCGATAGCAAGTATATGGTCTGTTGGGAGTTCCCTGCCTTTCCGTACGTACACGATTGACTAAAGGTGGTAGGTAGTCGGTGACATGCTATCCAGGGCAAAATCAAGTATCGCCGACTCCACGCAAATCCATCCCAGCCTTTAGGTCGCTCGCATAGCAACCAAGGCATACTCTTGGCTCTTCTACCGCAGACCTTAACCCCTGTGAGGCCGGGTTTCATGGACCATCTGCCACCTCACAGAGGGATACCAAGAGTACCCTCACGTACCCCAAAGCTACTGCTTCGCCACCCAGTTCGCTGGAGCTTTTTATCCAAGTCAGATAAGTTGCTCCTCCTCGTATACTAAGCGATGACCTACCGTATCAGGTTACTCATCTATTTATGAACTAGTCCCATGTCCTTGGCTAAGAATTATTACTTAGTTACCCTTAACTAAGGTTTACCACTTAGCTCCTCTTTCCGCTATCCTTGTTAACTACGATTTCCAACCTAGTCCCCTGAGCTAGGGTTTTGTCAAATGGGTTAAGTGTTGTTATCCAAATTCATGACTTAACCCGCCTACGAATCATGTCAAGATTGGCTAAGTACTCAAGTTCAAGGCTTAGCCCTACAAGTTGGTTAAGTGTACCAAGAAGCTCATGACTTAACCCTATCAAGTCAAATTGGTTAAGTATTTATTTGTCTTAACCCTATCAGATTATCATGTTAGATTGATTAAGCATAGATCATCTTAATCCCATCAGATTATCGAGTCGGATTGGTTAAGTATGGGTTAGCTTAACCCCATCCACTAATCGTATTACAATGGTTAAGCCTAATTTTAAAAGGTCTTGTGACTTAACCCTATCAGGTCCACCTATTAGATTGGTTAAGTATAGGTTACTTAACCTCATCAAATCATCATGTATAATTGGTTAAGTATAAGTTACTTAACCCCATTAAATTACCATGTTTAGTTGGTTAAGTATTGGTTAATTAACCTCATTGAATTACCAAGTTTAGATTGGTTAAGTGTTTAACTTAACCCCATCGAATTACCGTGTTTAGATTAGTTAAGTGAAGGTTACTTAACCCCATCTAATTACCGTGTTTTAGATTAGTTAAGTCTAAGTTACTTAACCCCATCTAATTACCGTGTTAGATTAGTTAAGTATGGATTACTTAACCTCATCGAATTTACCGTGTTTAGATTAGTTAAGTGTGGATTACTTAACCCCATCTAATTACCAAGTCGGATTAGTTAAGCGTAAATTACTTAACTCCATTCCCTAATTGTCTTGTATGGTTAAGTGTCATTAAGAAATCAAGCCTGGTCCCACTTAACCTACCCATTCGTGTCATATCGGTTAAGTGTCATTAGTCAAATTTACTTAACCTTATCATGTGGCATTAATTTAATTAATGCACTCTCAACCTCTCACATTAGACCTTGTTGTGGTTACTAGTTAAGTCGGGCGGGTCCGGGTAGTTTTACACCACAACCTAGTCTAACCTCGGGTCTTAAGCGCGACATGACCAACTTCTCGCATTGGATCCTATTGTTTGTAGCCACTAGTTAAGCCGGGCGGGTCCGGGTAGATTTATGCTACAAACTCAACCCAACCTCGAGTTGGCCACTTTCATGTTTGGTCTAGTGTCTTTTTACACTTACAACCCACCCATGTCTAGTTCAAGTTCCATGTTTACCCTACGTGTCATGTCCCCATTTTGGTTCAACTTACATGTCGTGTTCACATGTAACCTCAAGTCAAGTTTTTCGCGTCATTCTCATGTTTGTCTATCCTACCCCAAATCGTGTTTTCACTTGAGTAAAAGCGAGTCAACATAGTAGGTATACTATGGCTACATGTAGACCCCAAAACATGCACGATGCCACAAAAAGGATTGGCTCCAAACATGCATAACATAAAAGGGGATTGGCCACAAGCATGCATAATGTCATAAAGGATTTAGCCACAAACTTGCATATTATCATAGGAAATTTGGCCACAAACTTGCATATTGTCATAACGGGATTTGACCTTACATAAACATGATATCATAAGTTGGTTTCATTTACATGCATAAGCCCCAAAGTCCAATTTATGCAACTATTTCACAAGTCAAAGTGGCTCTAAGTGTTCATGCTATCATACTATAAGTAAAGGTCCAATCTTGCATGGCAAACTAAGTCCAATGCAACATGAATAGCATGGTTTAGTCGCTAAAACATAACCCAAAGTCATATGTTCATGATAAAGGGGCAAACTAGGTTTACATAGGTTAACATACTCATGTTTCATCGCATTTTATCCCATGTCATCATTAAACTACCGTTAACATCTCGAAGTAGCTAGAACTTACATAGCGAGGCTTAGGAAGAGGATCATGCATCATCTTGACGAAGAAAGGTGGCTCCTTTGTCGAAGAACCGTCATGAAATCGCCGTAGCAACGTTGATCGAGCCTCGATTTGGTGTAGCAAGCTTGCACCTTTTGATTCAGATCCGATTTGCATGCATAGTCTCTAGGAATTGGAGATGGAGGCCATGATCACTTGGCAATTGGGCAGCACTTCGTGGCATGAGTGATTTGTGAGGGTTTAGGGTAGGCTGGGGGGGGGGTCTTTTTATAGAGATTAGGAGTAGTTTAGGCCGTTAGATTAACCCTAGGATAGATCCAAGCCCTCAAAAATCGTCACAAGCCTCCAAAACAGGACCCAGGAGCCAAAACAGGTGCATCAGGCCGACCTTGCCGACCAGGGAGGTCGACACCCAGGTCGACCCCCAGGTCGACTCTAGAGTCGACCTGGTTTGGGGGGAGGTCGACCCTAGTGTCGACCCCCTATCGACCTGTCTGAGCGGGATCTTTCCCGCCTACCCTGTTTTCTGTGTTTTTGAAATCTGTTTTGAATTTGAATTTTTCATGAAACTTCGCGAGGCCATATCTCGGTCATACGGACTCCGATTTACGAAATTTCGGACTCTATTTCGCGTATTTTTCCGAGACGAACGCAATGGCGCAACCCGTTTATCCTAATTCAGATTTTATGATTTAATTCTGCCTTGATTCTTGTCTTAACACGTTATTAAAATTCGGGTTGTTACATTCTCCCCTCCTTTAAGGATTTCGTCCCCGTCCAAGTTAGGAAGAACGTATCCTACCATCCATCATCCATCTACTCAAAACATCATCCAAAGGCAACCATTGTCCTTAGACGATTCCTAATGCCATATGAACATATGCAAAACGTGTGTGTATATGCTCCTTAGCTAATGCTAATGATCAGGCCTGAGTAATCTTTCTAATGCAAAATATGTTTGGTGCCATGAGTCCAACATGTATGCAAATAGTCCTAGTCATATAAGTACTATATGCGTGCACAAACATTCATTCATATGCAACATCCGCATGATAACACATTCAATTTCATCCATAAACAAGTATAAATACTCGTGCATATGCAACGTGAAATGTGACCGCGTCAATCTAG
>JASFAX010001183.1:0-52456 GCA_030737875.1 Allium sativum
TGGAAACAGGTGTTTATAACTGTTATGCTCTGATAATGGTATGTATATACAAATACTGATTTGTGTTTCAAAGTTTATGTTATCTAATATGTTTTATTCGTTCCATTGTGAGTTTGTGATCTTCATCTTATTTTATTCTAATATTTCTTCCTTTCTATTTCTCATCCTCTAACTTCTTTCTAATAATGATTCGTATTTCTGTGCAATTTGGGTTGGACGTATGGTGTTATTAGTCGACTCAAAGGGTACGGATTTTCGGGTCGTTTCAAGTTGGCATCACGATGGTTTGTTTAAACATCTGTCTAAGTCCAATGAAGAAGCTTTGGAAATGTTTTCCAAATAAGAAACCAGAAATGTTTTCTAATAAAGAAAGCTAGAAATGGAAATGTTTTCCATTGTTAATAACGTATATTTTCCAAATTTAGAAAATAAGAAATATTGAATACAGGGAAACCGGAGATAATTAAATTAATGAAATAAAGAGATAAATGTTGAATGATGTTTGATCGATATAAATTTCCATTTGGAAATAATATCGTTGTTTGCACACCTGTTTTTCTTCGATAGTTAAATCACAGACTACCAAAGTTTTGACCATTTTAACGTTGCTAATATGGAGAGACCGGTTGGGTTGTTATCCTAAGAACCACTCTGTATTGTCATAAGCGTTGCGAATCATATATGCCAAAGGAAATTGAAGACGGAGTTATGCAAGGGCTATCCTGTTTACAGAATAGTGCCTTCGGTTCATCCTGTTCCTGGATGACTTGTATGGGCGGATGTTTGACAGAGTATTTCCAGACGATCACGTATATTGATTTCTCCAACCGTACCAAGAGTGGAAGCAGAGAAGGAAACTTCTTTTAGCTAGCACATAACGTATTGTTGAGGACGTCAATCGGTGATTTGATGGATTTGATGATGTGGCATTCAAAGTGAATCTGGTGTGATGATAAAGCGTAGCTTCTAGCCTCACATCCGGTAAATGATAGAAATCGGGCAGGCAGCATGGCTAAGTCGGTCGCACCGAAGTAGGGTGTATAATCACCTGATCTAGAGTTTCATTTATTTCTAAAAATCTATTGTTAATGCTGTTCCATTTGGGAAACAGTTGCTGATCCTAACCGTTGGTGATATACATTCGATACACTCAAGCGAAATGAGTGGTCGGTCATGTGTGGCCGGGTTGCAAGATGTTCTTGTTGAGCCCAGTGTATTCCTCTCTAGAGGTACACTAGCGAAAGGTGGTTCCTTACCTTGTCATAGTTGGAAATCCATTACCCAATATGTGCTTGCGGTTTTGACTGTATACTATATATGTAGAACGTGAGATGAAAGCGTTTCTGCTAGATGATTATTATATTGTGGTTGATAGACATTATTATAATATCAAAAGGTTTTTGATATAAAGATATTTTGGATTCTCATAAGGGAAAACACCCGTTCCGTTATACGGCGTGGTCTTATGAGATATCGATTACTTGTTCGAACTGTTTTAACGGTTTTACTCATACCAGTCCCATGACTGACCCGGAGTTTATTTTATTTTTTTCCTTAAACTCTTGGGTGCCCAATTTGTATGGGCAGTCAAGTAGTCGGGATTTACAGATATACTGGAAGAGTTTGGAGCAGGAGGCTTCGGAATCATATAGTTATAGTTATTTTTGCTGTGTTGTAAGTGTTGTACTTTGATAATGATATGTATATTCAAGTACAGATTTGTATTTCAAAGTTATGTTATGAAATACATTTATTCGTTCCGCTGTGAGATTCATGTTACTCTGATATTGTGTTCTTATTCTTCTTCTTCTATTCTAAGTTTCTATCTTATCTTTCCTCACCCTCTGTTTTCTTTCTATTAATTTCCTGATTTTCAGTTTAATTTGGGGTTTGACTTGTGTTTTTGGTCAGCTCAAATTGGACCGGATTTTCGGGTCATTACAGCTTATATGGCAAAGGTGCCATATGCAAGTGCAGTTGGTAGTTTTATGTACGCCATGGTGTGTACAAGGCTCGATATTGCAAATTCCTTCGGTGTGGTTAGTCGGTATATGGCTAATCGGGGGAAATCGCATTGGGAACCTGTGAAGGCTATATTGAGATACTTGAAAGGCACAACATCTCATGGACTTGTCTTTGGCGGTAGTGATTAAATGAGTTGCAAGTTCGTTGGTTATTGTGACTCAGACTACGCCGGTGATAGGGATAGGAGGAAATCAACTTCTGGGTATGTCTTCACAGTTGGCGGGACAACCATTAGTTGGAGATAAAGATTGCAAACCGTAGTTGCTTTATGCACTAAGGAGGCGGAGTTGACTGCCGTGGTGGAAGCGGCGAAGGAGGCACTCTACTTGAAGCGATTGTTGTGTGAATTGGGTTTTGAACATGAGAGTGTTTATGTTCGATGTGATAGCAAAAGTGTTATCCATTTGGCGGATAATTTGGCGTTTAGCTCAAAGACCAAGTATATTGAGGTGAGGAAGTCATTTCTTGTAGCCATGGATGAGGGTAAGCTAGTATACCTTCGGAAAGTGCACACAAAGGATAATGCGGTGGATATGTTTAATAAAGCATTGTGTGACAACTGGGAAACTTCGCTCGATCCGAATCGATCGTTAAACCGACCAAGACCGTTCGAAACCCGTGATTGTTTTGAGAACACGACACATCAGAGCACAAACAGAAGAACATTTCATTGTTAATTACAACAATTCATCAGAATACAAGAATATACAGAGTATAAATGAATATTACACTTTCGATAAATATCAGAGATTACAATACGTTACATAGCAGCGGAAAATAATACAAATCACGGCAGTCAACTATATCTTGTTTATTTGGATTATTTTTTATTTTTATTTGATTATGTGTTTGATTTATAGTTATCATGTTGACTTTGAAGTTGTCAAAATCATCAATGAAGCCATCAATTTCTTCAGTAGTATCTGAATAAAATGATTCAATTTCATATATAGAAGAATTAGCATCACTTGATATATCTTCAGTAGTGCCAACATGAATACCGTATTCTTCAATATTTGATATTATAATATTTTTAACATTTGCAGGGCATTCATTAGCATAATGTCCTTCTTGATTGCATTTAAAACATTTGCAACCCTTTTTAAAGTTTTTCTTTTTAATAAATTTTTTCTTTGAAATTTTTTTATTTCTATGAATTTTTTTCTTATATTCAGGTTTCTATTTTTTTCGAGTAATTTTGTACTTAGGTTTCCTTTTTCTATTAAAGTTATTGAACCGCTTTTCATATTTAGGTTGAAAGCATCATTGTTGATCTACTGGATTCTGCTCCATTTGTGTTTATTTTAAAAATAATTTTATCTGAAGTGTCAGTTAAATCATATGACTCTATGGAGTCTTCAGATTCATGTTCAGAATCTTCACCAGAAGAAGTTTCTTCTTTTTTCTTGAAATAATTTATTGCAGCTGAATGTTGTTCATAATATGAATAAAGTTCAGCACTTTCTATTTCTCTGTTTAATTCCTTTTCTTGAAGCTTTAGAAAATCCTGATAGTAAGTTTGATTTATTTCATTAACATCAATTTTATTCTTTTCTTCTGATGTATATTTTACCATCCTAATTCTGTTTAACCAATGAATTTTTGACATATTCTGTCCAAACCCTCCATTAAGAGTTTGTTTATACAACTTGTGTTTTAACTCTTTCATGTCTGTTTTTATTTCTTGAAGTAAATCCGCTATTAAATTTTGAATACCATTTTCGGGATTCTCATGGGTAGGTATATGAATTATATGGTCATATAATTCAGAGTCCACATTGAAATGACATTTATGTTTGTCGGGAACAATAAGCATATTTTTATCCATTTAGAAAAGCCTTTCGAACATAATTGAGTTATAAGTTTTCAGAATTTTCTATATAAAATCTTTGTAACAATAAACGCTTAATCCTTACTTTTAGCAAAATTAGTTTTGACCCTAATTTAAGCGGCTAGACACGATACCCCAATTCAGTTTTATAACAAACCGTGGATTTATGGTTGGGTTAAGCCTCGAACTAAGATAACCACAAGCTTATATCGTCGCTTCACCTAATTAGAGCACAGCAATGGTTCGTTTCCTACACCTTGCGTAATAATTTTACTAGAAGGTTCAGATAATGATTTATAATTTTCAAAGAAACATTTATATAGAAAAAGTTATACTTATAACCTAATTATGTCCAAAAGAATATGTTTAAGCTGACATATCTGGAAAATGTTCAGAAAACACTGTAGCAAAGTTCGTACTGTAGCAAATAGTAACTTTTTCTTTTTCTCTATTTTTTTTTACTAAATAATAACTGATACGAAAATTAGAAAAATAAAATCAATGAATCATACCTACTAGCATCCAGGCTCCGATACCAGATTTTGCCTTTTTTGAGGACTTGATTTGCTGAAAATTTTCTTGTCTTTTCGTGTTTTCTAGCAATTCTTGTAGCCGATCTTCTTACTAGATTATGAGATGGACGAAGAAGACCTTAAAAGGATAAAAGAATTGCTAGAAAACATGAAAAGACAAGAAAATTTTCATATTGAGGTGAGGAAGTCATTTCTTGTAGCCATGGATGAGGGTAAGCTAGTATACCTTCGGAAAGTGCACACAAAGGATAATGCGGTGGATATGTTTAATAAAGCATTGTGTGACAACTGGGAAACTTCGCTCGATCCGAATCGATCGTTAAACCGACCAAGACCGTTCGAAACCCGTGATTGTTTTGAGAACACGACACATCGGAGCACAAACAGAAGAACATTTCATTGTTAATTACAACAATTCATCAGAATACAAGAATATACAGAGTATAAATGGATATTACACTTTCGATAAATATCAGAGATTACAATACGTTACATAGCAGCGGAAAATAATACAAATCACAACTGAAGGAGATATGCGGATACAGAGCTTTCCGGATATCATTCCAGCTGTAAATCAGGATCCTGTGAATATAAATCTGCAAAACCAAAACTCCCAGTTGCCTGTGTCAAATTAAGGGCACCCAAAGTTTAGGTTTAAAACAATAAACTCCAGGTCAGTCATGTGACTGGTGTGATAACTAAAACAGTTATTTAAAGCTTTACTTTAAATCAGATATATCAAGGGACCACGCCGTATAACACGGAATGGGTTTCCTACCCAAGAATACCAGTGCAAATAACAAAACAGCGCAATGCTTTTTGGAAAAATGAATCTATTATAAGACCTAGGTCCCATCACACAATGCAACACAAGATGGAGGATAGGGTTTTCCATTATAACAGCCAAACATGCTTGGTACGTTAAAAACAAATCATATGATACTATTATAAGTGCATAGTGTACAAAACAACTTCCAATATAAATATATCAATCCTAGACAGCATGGGTACCATATATCATGTCGCCATACTAGGCTCTACAAACAAAACCGCAAAGGTCATGTATTGGAAGTTGGATTTCCATCTGTGAACCAAGGCAAGGGATTGTCCTTTACCGAATTCAAGACGCTCTATCCCGCCCCTCAGGCAAGCACGCAGGCAAGCCTTGGATCGTTAGGGCCGGTCCACCGATGTGGATTATTATGCCTGAACGCTGCGTTTCCCCGCCCTTTCGGGCGTAAATGAGCCAACTGACTCCATCGGCTCCACATAGTCACCGATATATCCAAGGTGCCTCGCAATAGCAACAACCACACAGGTGAAAATAATATAAATGTCAAGGCTGGTAGGTCACCGACACCACCTTAGCTAGAAAGAAACGCATGCCCTCCCTGATGTCCTCTCCCGTTTCTGGTTCACAACCGGGGTGTGAGGCTCGCGTATCAACGCTACACAAAGCTATTCCACACAGGCGGTGCTTTGATCATCAACCACAAGACTCTGCTTTTCAGCAAAAGCCTTGATCATTTGCCACTTAGGCATGCCACACAGGCAATTCACTCCATGCGATTGATATCCATCAAAATATAACCTCTAAGCTCATAAGTCTCAGAGAAGGGCGTTAAGCAAGAGAATAAATTGTCCGCCGCCAAACAGATATATATTTAATAAAAATCAATCACACAGAATGAAATCCAATGTCATACACACAATCCATTTACAAGTTAGATCTGGGTCTGAACGAAACCGGAGGCACCTTGTACCTCGCATATCCATCGATCTCCAAGTACGTCTGGACGATCACCAACTGATTCCCTCCTCTTGGGTGTACAGCCCAATCAAGATCATCAGTAATTATCCAAATGATGTGAAGACCTCCAGTCTTCGACCACAGTCTTCATCCTCGATACATTGATGAATCGGTTATTCAGAATGGGATAAACCCAGTCTTTCTGAATAACTCACGTATATTATAAACAAGTGTTACACAAACACAACATATGCCTCATTCCAATTCAGAATATTCTTTTATTCAAATATTCTTATAATTTGGGAAAGGTTCCCATTAATTTTATCAAAGATAAATTCTTTAAATTTATTCTTTAATCTTCCTTTGAATATCAGTTCAAACCAAATTATGGTTTATCCAAACTAGTCGAGATTAGCGGACCCAACCGAAGTAATCATTTATTTTATTTCCCAATCCTAACCTTTTCATCCCATGAAGTAAAACTGGTAATACTTCATATCTAACACCACGATGTTATCAGTAAATTCAATTACCATTTCACTTTCAAATCTAATTAAAGATTTAACTATCGCCTGGAGCAAAACTGGTGATACTCCATTCTCGATCATTTCAATCTAATTTAAGATTCATTAAAACTCCACTTGGTTTTAATCTTCCCAAAAATCAATATTAATGATTGTTTAACTTGGGATACCATATCCTGTCTTTACCTGGGTTAAAGAACCAATGTCATTTAAAACACGGTTCATGATAAACCCAAAATCACATTCCATTCCAATTTATTTTATTAAATTGGAAAACTTTACTTTGGAAATCCTCCTTTAAATCTTAACAAAAGATTGATGAATTCCAAATCACTTTTCAATGTAAATCGGGTTAAAGAACAAATGTTGTTAAAACATAGTTCACGATAAACACAATTCCCATTTGATATTAAATATAAGGATATGAATAGAAAATATATCAGCTTATATTTCATATCAAATTCTACGACCAACAAATATCGTGTTAGAAATAACGATATAAATATATCTGTCAAATTTCCATAACAATATCCGCATAATCACGAAATCCAACATCAAAATATTCCAAAGACAATTTCTATTCAAATCCATTCCGATTCAATTATTGGAAATTCTGGTTACTTTTAAAACCCTTTCAAATCCAATTTATTTATTTAAAAATAAATAAATTATTATTCTAGTTCAAAACTAGTTCATTTCAATAAAAATCTATTTTTATCTTTTCAAATGTGGGATTTTTCATCTCAATTCTTCACAAATCATTTCTTAGGATTTTACACAAATTATTTCTATTTTTAATAATTTAATCAAGGCCCGTACAGTCGAATTCCATCAACGGCCATCGAACTGCACTTACATCGACCTTTTCCTAATTTGATTTGGACATAATTCCAAATCCAACCATTAGATTTCCAATCTCTAATATTCATTAGAAAGCTCTTTTCGATACGAACCCAACGGTTCCGGTATTAGGAGAATCTGACGGTCGGATCTCCCGTAATATCCATTCGAAGTCAATGGTCGAAATTCGCGAACTGCCGCGGCGCGGCGCGTTCTATTCTGGCCATTTAATATATATAATATATATGTTATATATACTTCATCGATTTCAATTATAAATGTATTTTATAAATCATTTTAAATTCGTTTTAAAAATGATTTCAACTTCATATCCAATTTTAAATCAAAATTTAATATTCCATATCATTACATATAAATGATAATATTTTCAAAACGTTATATTTTGAAATCACTTCCTTTTCTATACTGATTTTAAAAACTAATATAATCGATATAAATATCGTTCGCGTCAAAATGGCGCATATCAAATCAACACGACTTTATATATTTCAATAACTTCGTTATTCTATTCAACAAATGAATATGTTCTTCAACACATGATTTTTTTTTATTCAACACATGAATGTTTATTTTATTCAACACATGAATTTTCTTTCTATTCAACACATGAATTTTCATTCTATTCAACACATGAATTTTCTTTCTATTCAACACATGAAATTTCTTTCTATTCAACACATGAATTTTCTTTCTATTCAACACATGAATTTTCTTTTATAATATTCCTTATTTTCCAAATTGGAATGAGGCCCAATCAAATACCACATAATGTTAACTATATGGATTCCATACAACACATGTATATAATAGCAACGATAAATAATCAACCATCATCCAAAGTGCACCACACAACTGCACAAGCATTAAATATAAATAATTAACGCTTACACGGTCTGTCAGCCCATCGATTGACATACAACTAAACAATCGGGATTAGTGTACGTCAAATATCATCCCAATACCCGTGTGGGGTTTCAAATCAACAAACACAGATTTTTATTTGTGCAATTGGGCGTTGTGTAAAATTTATCGTCCCAATCAATATCAGTCAAATCGGTGTACATAAACAAATCGTTCGATTTGTAAATGAATATTTATTTTACTTCAACACATGAATATTTATTTTACTTCAACACATGAATATATATTTTACTTCAACACATGAATATATATTTTATTTCAACACATGAATATATATATTTTATATCAACACATGAATATATATTTTATTTCAATACACAATCAATTTTCGCAACACAACAAAATCAAACAAGTCGTCCATGGTCTGTGGACGACGGGTGTCGGGTGCTACTAAGCAAAGTCTGCATCCTAGTATATATTTCAACTAAAAAATAAAAGTGAGAAGTTCTCACCAAGATCTAAACCAACGCCACGACTCTTCATATGTAGGAAACCTTCATCGTGCTCGTCTTTCTACACTTTCGTTGCCCGTATTCACTATATATATAAAAATCACACTTTTATAATCACTCTATATGAATAAAAATCACATTTTTATAATCACTCTAAATGGATAAAAATCACATTTTTGTTACTGCTATTATATAGATAAAAATTCTATTTTTATACCACTACTATATAGATAAAAATTCTATTTTTATACCGCTACTATATAGACAAAAATTCTATTTTTATAACAGTGTTCATATAATAAAAATCATATTTTTCTCTCGCCATTCTCTATATAAAAATCAGATTTTTATATATAAAGATTGTATTTTTATATCTCTGCTACATATGTAAAAATCACTCCTTTACACCGTTGCTTCCATGATAAAGATTATATTTTTATCTTGCTAGTAATATAATAAAAATTTAATTTTTATATTGCAAAACATATAGTAAAAATTTAATTTTTATATTGCAAAACATATAGTAAAAATCTAATTTTTATATTGCAAAACATATAGTAAAATAATAATTTTTATATTGCAAAACATATAGTAAAAATCTAATTTTTATATAGCAAAACATATAGTAAAAATATAATTTTTATATAGCAAAACATATAGTAATAATCGAATTTTTATATAGCAAAACATATATTAAAAATCTAATTTTTAACATATAGTAAAAATCTAATTTTTATATTGCAAAAACATATAAATAACTGTTTGTAAATAAATAAGAACTTACAGTCAAAAGGAAGGGGGGCTGTTCACGGTCAGAGCCGGTGTTGTCGGGTGGAGCCGGGGCTGCTCTAGCGAGGTCTGGGCGCGGCTGACGTAGGGAGGCGGGTGTTGGTGGCTGCGTCGGCTTCAGGGGGTTTTGTTGGGGGGGTCACGGGTTTGGGCATTGGAAGGGGGGCTCGTCGGATGAGAAAGAGGAGGGGGGAAGTTCCACCGACGACGGCGCCACCTAGGGCGGTTGCGATGGCGGTGGCGCCATCGATTTTGAGGAGCTCTGGTTTTTTTCCTTTTTTCTTTCTTTTTCTGAAATCGATCGGGCAAAATAAAAGGGGGGTTGACTTGGGTAAAGGAGAAGGAGAAGGGCCTTTTTGAAAATAATATATATATAATATTTAACTAATTTAATCCCATAAAGTTACTTTTTATTTCGACCTCTAAACGAGACCCATCGACTGTCGTCTATAACTAATTACCCCCATTTCGAACAAAATGGGATATGTATCGTAAGCTGATTCGATCGTTTCGATCAGTTTTCATCAAGATCAAAATATAAATCTATATATTGAATTTGAACGCGCATTTCAATTTGTCGGGACCACATACGGACCCTAAAAATTCCCAAAAAAATATTTTCTAGCTTCGTATTGACGATACGGTTCTAACAAAACTAATTTCGTCATACTCTGAGACCATTGAAAAATGGCCATTTTCTGATCGATCAAAATTGACTAAAACTATCAAAACACGTTTTCTTTTGCGCTCACATATTGATTAGAAAAATTATGAATTTTGGAATCTAGCAATAACTCGACATCCCGGATCCAACAAAAGTGGTTTCATCGAAAACAGAGGTCATTTGCAAATTTTCCATATTTTAAGGGCCAGAATTCCATTGCGACTATTCTGAATTTTCAACAGGGCATAACTTTTTATCCCCGCTATGAAATCTCAATTTTTCAGATTCATTGGAAAGATATTTTCAAATAGATTTTAATATTTTTGGTTTCGCCAAAATCCGATATATTTTTAATCTTGTACGTTCATTTGAAATTTGAAATCAAATTTTCAAACTACCGCGCCATTTTCAATTCCTTTTATAATTAAAATAAATTATTTATATCCTAACGACGATTCAAATTAATATATACGTTCTATTTCTATTCAAAATAAATTTCTCGTCGATATTATTTAAAATAATTCATTTTAAATACTCAAAATTTGCTAAAATTGCCAAAATAAAAATTTTAAATTGGCTCAGATTTTCAGGTTGTTACAATCTCCCCCACTTAAAACTTTTCGTCCCCGAAAAGGAACGAAGCTGAAAGTTGTTTAACTAATCAACTCAACTTCCAGTTTTTTCATTATGGTGTAACGACCCGGATTTTGAGCGACTTTGGTTATCGACATAAACACGATGTCGATAACCAAAACATCGAAAAATCCTGGTAATTAGTGAAAGAAATTAGAAGGTGAGGAAAGATGAGATAGAAATTTAGAATAGAAGAAGGAGAAGAACACAATATCAGAGTAACACGAATCTCACAGCAGAACGAATAACATATAATATATGTAACATACCTTTGAAATATACATCTGTATTTGAATATACATCATTATCAAAGTACAACACTTACAACATAGCGGAAATAACTATAGCTGTATGATCCTGAAGCCTCCTGCTCCAGCTCTTCAACAATATCTGTAAAATCCCGACTACTTGACTGCCCATACAAATTTAGGGACCCAAGAGTTTAGGGAAAACAACAAAATAAACTCTGGGTCAGTCATGGGACTGGTGTGAGTAAAACAGTTTAAAAACAGTTGAAACAAGCAGAAGATATCTCATAAGACCACGCCGCATAACGGAACGGGTTTTTCCCTTATGAGAATCCAAGATAACTTTATATCAAAAACCTTTTGATATTATAATAATGTCTATCAACACAATATAATAATCGTCTAGCAGAAACGCTTTCATCTCATGTTCTACATATATAGTATACAATCAAAACCGCAAGCACGTATTGGGTAATGGATTTCCAACTATGACAAGGTATGGAACCACCTTTCGCTTGTGTACCTCTAGAGAGGAATACACTGGGTTCAACAAGAACATCTTGCAACCCGGCCACACATTACCGACCACTCATTTCGCTTGAGCGTATCGAATGTATATCACCAACGGTTGGGATCAGCAACCGTTTCCTGAATGGGACATCATCAACAATAGATTTTTAGAAGTAAATGAAACTCTAGATCAGGTGATTATACACCCTACTTCGGTGCGACCGACTTAGCCATGCTGCCTGCCCGATTTCTGTCATTTACCGGATGATGAGGCTAGAAGCTACGCTTTATCATCATACAAGATTCACTTTTGAATGCCACATCGTCAAATCCATCAAATCACCGATTGACGTCCTCAACCATACATTACGCGTTAGCTAAAAGAAGTTTCCTTCTCCGCTTCCACTCTTGGTACGGTTGGAGAAATCAATATACATGATCGTCTGGAAATACTCTGTCAGACATCCGTCCATACAAGTCACCCAGGAACAGGATGAAATGAAGGCACTATTCTGTAAACAGGATAGCCCTTGCATAACTCCGTCTTCAATTTCCTTTGGCATATATGATTCGCAACGCTTATGCCAATACAGAGTGGTTCTTTGGATAATAATCCAACCGGTCTCTCCATATTAACAACGTTAAAATGGTCAAAACTTCGATGGTCTGTGATTTAACTATCGAATAAAAACAGGTGTGCAAACAACGATATTATTTCCAAATGGAAATTTATATCGGTCAAACATCATTCAACATTCATCTCTTTATTTTATAAATCTCCTGTTTCCCTATATTCAATATTTCTTATTTTCTAAATTTGGGAAAATATACGTTATTAACAATGGAAAACATTTCCATTTCTTGTTTTTTTATTAGAAAACCTTTCTGGTTTCTTACTTGGAAAACATTTCCAAAGCTTCTTCATTGGACTTAGACAGATGTTTAAACAAACCATCGCGATGCCAACTCAAACCATTTCCTTTACTGCCGAACCTTAACTATTCCCTAGTTAAAACGAAGCCAATCAAGTTGGGGTAGAACTACCTCTCAGACCTTAACTGAACAACATTTCTAACTTTGAAATAGGCAACGTTCACTTTTTATTCCTTTTACTAACTTCCTTACTTAACCCTCCTTCGAATAACTATATTCGATTGACTCTTTTCACTTAACTCTATTCGATTAACCCTTATCAATTAACTCTATTGGACTAACACTATTGGATTAACTCTATTTGACTAACGCTATTGATTTACTCATTTCGCTTAACTCCTTTCGAATAAACTATATTCGATAATTCCTTTTACTTTCTTCGAATAAACTATATTCGATTAACTCATTTGCTTCTATTCGAATAACTATATTCGATTAACTCTTTTTACTTTCTATTCGAATAACTATATTCGATTAACTCATTTGCTTCTATTCGAATAACTATATTCGATTAACTCTTTTTACTTTCTATTCGAATAACTATATTCGATTAACTCTTTTGCTTTAACTCTAATCGATTAAACTAACATCGATTAACTTCTTTGCTTTAACACTAATCAATTAACTAACATCGATTAACTCCTTTTACTTTAACTCTAATCGATTAACTAACATCAATTAACTCCTTTTAACTTTATTCTCTAATCGATTAATTAACATCGATTAACTCCTTTTAACTTTATTCTCTAATCGATTAACTAACATCGATTAACTCCTTCTAACTTTATTCTCTAATCGATTAACTAACATCGATTAACTCCTTTTAACTTTATTCTCTAATCGATTAACTAACATCGATTAACTCCTTTTAACTTTATTCTCTAATCGATTAACTAACACCGATTAACTCCTTTTAACTTTATTCTCTAATTGATTAACTAACACTGATTAACTTCTTTGCTTTAACACTAATCGATTAAACTAACATCGATTAGCTCCTTTTACTTTCTATTCGAATAACTATATTCGATTAACTCTTTTTTTATTCTAACTTATCCTTTGATTTTATAATTATTTCTTTTATAAAAATCCTTTTCCTTTTCTATATAAAATCCATCGATTTTATATAAATAATCCATTTTCAAAATACACTTTGAAAACATTCCTTTATCCACATTCGGTATGTTATGGTATTCAACATATCAAATCACGATAATCAGTATCGTCCAAACACATATAATCGACAACAGATTATATATCACATCATATATCACAATATATGAAAAACAGTAAAATAAATGTTGAGGAATCCAGTCGGATTCCTCCAACCTGTTTCCCTGCATCACAGATGTTAAACAATATAGATAACATCACTTTCAGTTCTATATGATATATTCTGTTAAACAGAATCAATATAGAAATTTAACTAACTTACTAGCAGTTCAATCAAACAATCAACACACAGTCAATCAGCCAATATCTAACAGTTTTAAAAATACAACATGTAATTAAAAACTGTTCAGAGTTAGTGAGATTTACTCACATTGGCAGTTCATCGTTAATAACGATAACCATCACTTGATTCGTACGGACAATTTATTTTGCGATAAATTGTAACGAGCTTCGATTCGCTCCCAGTCGGTCTCATTGTGTTGCTCCCGTCCATATGATCCCAACGCAACTTACGGTTCGTGATTCTGATTATGTATGAGAGAGTTACGCATTATTAAATTTAATACACTTTAAATTTGAATTAAACATGAATTATAAAAAGAGATGGGCTTTGACTTAACTTCCCGGCCCATTACCGAATTCAAAAGCCCACACATGCTTCCCATACCCGCTCGCTCCCTGTTCTTTCTTCCCCTCTTCTAATCTCAACTCCACGTCTATCTCTATAGAAAAGCAAACTCATCACATTGTCCTTACTAATTCACGTCCCGTGCTAATTCACCTCTACTTTTAAATTTCCTTTTGCTGGGCCTTACAAATAATCAACAGCCCATCCTCATTTGTGAAGACCCACACCTTGAATGAACCGTGTCTTATCTCCTCCTTCAATATTTCGGAACGCAGCAGCTCAAATAACAACGAAAGGAAATGGCTGAGCTCGCCGTCCCCACTTCTCTCCCAATCCCCCATGATTCAGTAACCAAAGCCATCAAAGAGTTTCTCTTTCAAAACTTCATCAGCTCAAGTCCGTTGGTTTCCACTCGCACCTGTGTTTCTCCATACAGTATACTCCCAGTTCTCCCACATCCTTACTCCCATACTACTCCATCATTGTCTTGCCTTTTACCCGTACGTTCTGGGTACGCAAAGCTATCCCCAACTCTCATCCATTCTATAAACATGCGACCTCCTGCTCTTACAAAACCCCTCACGGCAAACAGTATTTCACTCCCCTACCTACTTCGAACTTGACGTCAGTCCCTCCTTACTTTACGCCCTACTCAACAGTCACTGTCCAACTCGGTCTTTGTCTCCCCTCCCATTTCCGTTTTAATGAATTTTGCTTGAATTATTTTAGATTTTTGAAAGGGCGAATTTGTTTTGGTAGAAAGAAAAGTGGCGGTCGACTTTTTGTTTGTTGTTTGACCTAGAGAAAGTAAGGGTTAGATTAGAAGGAGGGGGTACTTATAGGGTTAGATATTTATTTGTGTGGAGAAGATTGTTTCAACGTTGCTAAGAAAACGAAGGGTGGTTGCACCAATTCTAACTGTGAAAATGAAGGAAAAAAAAATTAGTTTTAAGTTATAAAAGTTAGTACACCATGCTATGAAATATTTCGTTCCCATTCGAGTCGTTATGGACAGATATAAAAATACCGTTGTTTCCAGTGAGGTGTCACGATTCCAAAGATATAAAAATCCGGTAGATTTACTCAAATTGTGAAACCCCGAAATGTTGATTACAGGGTACACAATACTCCAAATAAAAAGTTGCTTATTTAATTAATTAAAAATTATAGTAAAATTCTAAAAATTAAATTATCACTACGTCTCAAAAGTACCTTATCCCGATTTGCAACCGGTATCCCGTTATACCAAATAAACTGCTACGATCTATAAATGATTCTATAGCGACTATTTGGAAATTTGATTTGGACATAAATCAAAATCTACACGACGAAATCTCGATTTTTCTCTTCCACTGGAAAGATATACTCCACCAGCTCCATGCTTTTCTTATTTCACAGAAATCCGATTTAAAATGAACCCTGTACATTCAGTTGAAGTTAAAATCGCCAATTTTCGAACTGCAGCACCATTTCAAGTTCGATTTTAATTAAAATATAATTATACATTCAAACTGTCGTTCAAATAATATATTCGTTATTCTGATTCAATTCTAAACTGAATTAAATATCACCGATGATCTAGTTCATACCATATCGCCATTTCAGCCAATTCTGATTATTTCAGAATTAAATATATTATTTAATTTATTATTTAAATTAAATATTCACTATTATTTAATTCCACCTCCATTTAATCCTTTTAATCACCTTTTATATAATTAAATAAATTAATCATAATATCCCTGCCAATGCGGGTCATTACAATCTTCCCCACTTAAAATAATTTCGTCCTCGAAATTGCTAAAAGGTAGAGAACGACCCTATCGACTGGTTAGAACATATTCGTTCACTTCTTAACTTCAGTTTCAACTGAACCCATTTAATTTCAATTAAATTATTAATTAATTCTTATCAACAAAAATTTTCAAAAATCCTGAAAATTTTCTAACTCCTTAACTTTTCGAAAAATTTCGCCAGCACCGCCTTCGTACTGGTCACTACGTCAAACCACCACTCGCCTCTCTGGGCCATCTCCAACCCAAAAAAAAATCAAACAGCCAAGCGGCTTCCCAAATTGGCTCATAAATCTTATATCCAATAGAAATATAAACTGGTACTTTTTGTCGGCATATCATTATATCCTTTCCACCTGTTATTAAATTTAGCGGATACAAGGGTTATCCCAATCAAATTCCAATCAGTTTTTATCTCTAACACAACCATTCGCTTATATCCAAGCCAAATCCCATTTCAACTCAAGTTCAATTCTTGATTTTCAATTCCATAACTCCTCAATCCAATACCATTTCGGATTCTAATTTCATAAATCCAATCTTATTCGATTTCAATTCAACTTCAGTTACCACTTAACTGACTTTACTTTAATTCAAATCTGCTTTCACAAATTTTTGTTAAATTTGTTTTTAATTCAAACAGTCTTTCCATGGGAGTTTTTTTAAATAGTTTACTCTTTTCAAAAAAATCAAATTTCCATTTGAACATGTCACTGAGCCCTTAACCAGTATTCCATTAGTTAAATCACTTTTCTATTTCTTTATCAATATTTGTTAACCAAATATTTTTAATAACCATATTGGCCTTTTATGTTATTTGGAAAACATTTCCGAACATCGCCTTCCTTTATTTTCTAAACTTTAGAAAATATACGCTGTTTATAATTGGAAATTTATTCCAATTACTTATCTCTTTTCCGATCTCGTTTATTTCTATACTTAGGAAATATTCTTTATTATATTTCCAAGCTTACACTTATTTGGGTTAAAACGGATGTTGTGTAAAACATCGTTACGACAACCCAAATACTATATTCAACTAACTCTTATTCAACATTGATTTTCGAGCCTGAAATCTTATTATTTATTTATTAATAATGAAATCAATCAAGTTGGGGTATAACTACCTCTCAGACCTTGACTGAATAACATTTATAACGTCAAACCAGATATGACTACTTACTCGAATAATCAATAACATACACTACTTATTCACTTTTAAACACGTATACGCTTCCTCTTTCTAGTTTTACTAGATTTTATTCTAGACTTTCTTTTTGATTATACTATTCTATTTCTAAGTTCGTTTCCTTATCGACTTCTATATATATATATATCGGTACGTTGATTTCAAACTATCAAATTATCTTAAAAATATTCTAACTCCTTAAATTCCCGAAATTTTTTTCCATAACCTCCTTTGTACTAGGAGCATCGGGATATTTCAAATAGCCTCCCATGGCCCTTACCAATCCAAAAGAAAAAGAAAAAGCCAAGCGGCTAGCCGATACGGCGCATAAAATCTCATATGGAATTAAATACATACCTTTTGTCGAGCAATCTATTTATAACTCTTGCATTATCCTTATCCATACCTATCTCATGTATATTTATACATTTCTAATTCATTTCTACTTAATCCAATCATTTTAACTTAGTTCGTTAAGTGATTTTCAAATTACTGGTTTGCCCATTTCACCTTTTTATTTGAATATACATGTTCAAATATAGGTTTAACTTGTTTATCAACTAATTGAATTTCATTTCAATTCTCTTATTCAAATTCTATATTTGAATTTCATTTCAAATCTATTTTCAAACTCCATTTGAATTTCTAAATTCAAATCTATTTGAATTCTCTTTATTTCAATTCCATTCCCTTTGAATCTTCTATATTCAAATTTCAATTTCAATTCTATTTGAATCTTCTTTATTCAAATTTCATTTCAATTCTATTTGAATTCTATATTCAAATTTCATTATTACTCTATATGAATTCTATATTCAATTTTCCATTATTTAAATCTTCTTTATTCAAATCTCATTTGAATTTCTATATTCAAATCCCCCTTGAATTTCTATATTCAATTCTATTTCAATTCCATTGAATTTCATATATTCAAACTCCCTTTGATTTTCTATATTCAATTCTATTTCAATTCCATTGAATTTCATATATTCAAACTCCCTTTGAATTTCTATATTCAATTCTATTTCAATTCCATTGAATTTCATATACTCAAACTCTCTTTGAATTTCTATATTCAATTTCTATTATTACTCTACATGAATTCTATATTCAATTTTCTTATTTCAAATTCAATTTTGAAATTCTATATTAACTTTTCCATTATTTAAATCTTCTTTATTCAAATCTCATTTGAATTTATATATTCAAATCCCCTTTGAATTTTCTATTTCAAATCCCCTTTGAATTTTCTTATTTACATTCTATGTTTGAACTTCCTTTATTCAAATTCTATTTTGAAATTCTATTTCAATCTATTTGAATTTTACATTCAAATTTCCTTTCAAACTATCTTTATTCATTCTTTATTATAAATCCCATTTGAAATTCAACACAACTTCTCTTTCCCAAAACAATTTCAAAACAGTATCTCTGGTAGTAATTCATCACTTACAACTCGAAAATGAATACTGATGATGCAGCTGTCATCATCAGAATCTATTTTCCAGCGATCGAAGTAAGTTCAATACTATAAAACCATTTCTAAACATTTCCACTTTGAAATTCATTTCAAAATATAATTCACACTGCTTGTAAAACAATTTAAAATCTCCCAGGATCTTAAATTTTCCTTATTTTTAAACCAAATCCATTTACAAACACTTATCCAATTTTCCAGAGTTTTATTTCAATTTCTGGTTTAAATTTAGATTTAACTCATTTCGTAACACTTATACGAATTCTGATTGGTTATTTACATAACCATTCAATTTATAATCTTACTTGATTATAATAACAACCAATATATCCATTATATTATAATTTCGATATATATATCTTCTCTATATCAAGATATACCTTGGGTAAACTTATTTTAATTCACCCTCTTTTCAAAACATATCGTGCCGACCCATCGTATTCGAGTGTTTAGTAACTCCTACGATACAGTGGATCAAACTGATCGACCAGAACTCATAAACAACTCAACCAATGAATCTCCACAATA
This sequence comes from Allium sativum, assembly GCA_030737875.1. Lineage (NCBI taxonomy): Eukaryota > Viridiplantae > Streptophyta > Magnoliopsida > Asparagales > Amaryllidaceae > Allium > Allium sativum. The sequence continues at coordinate 19,463 of JASFAX010001183.1, forward strand.
TAAAACAATTTTTATATCAATATACAAATACGTTCACTCGTATATATACACTCAAACTCAATCTAGCGTATTACTAACCCTATCTCTACCGAGTCACGCCACAGAGCCAAGTAATTCTTAACTTAAGCTCTGATACCAACTGTAACGACCCGGATTTTGAGCGACTTTGGTTATCGACATAAACACGATGTCGATAACCAAAACATCGAAAAATCCTGGTAATTAGTGAAAGAAATTAGAGGGTGAGGAAAGATAAGATAGAAATTTAGAATAGAAGAAGGAGAAGAACACAATATCAGAGTAACACGAATCTCACAGCGGAACGAATAACATATAATATATGTAACATACCTTTGAAATATACATCTGTATTTGAATATACATCATTATCAAAGTACAACACTTACAACACAGCGGAAATAACTATAACTATATGGTCCTGAAGCCTCCTGCTCCAGCTCTTCAACTATATCTGTAAAATCCTGACTACTTGACTGCCCATACAAATTTAGGCACCCAAGAGTTTAGGGAAAACAACAAAATAAACTCCGGGTCAGTCATGGGACTGGTGTGAGTAAAACAGTTTAAAAACAGTTCAAACAAGTAAACGATATCTCATAAGATCACGCCGCATAACGGAACGAGTTTTTCCCTTATGAGAATCCAAGATAACTTTATATCAAAAACCTTTTGATATTATAATAATGTCTATCAACACAATATAATAATCATCTAGTAGAAACGCTTTCATCTCACGTTCTACATATATAGTATACAATCAAAACCGCAAGCACGTATTGGGTAATGGATTTCCAACTATGACAAGGTATGGAACCACCTTTCGCTTGTGTACCTCTAGAGAGGAATACACTGGGTTCAACAAGAACATCTTGCAACCCGGCCACACATTACCGACCACTCATTTCGCTTGAGCGTATCGAATGTATATCACCAACGGTTGGGATCAGCAACCGTTTCCTGAATGGGACATCATCAACAATAGATTTTTAGAAGTAAATGAAACTCTAGATCAGGTGATTATACACCCTACTTCGGTGCGACCGACTTAGCCATGCTGCCTGCCCGATTTCTGTCATTTACCGGATGATGAGGCTAGAAGCTACGCTTTATCATCATACAAGATTCACTTTTGAATGCCACATCGTCAAATCCATCAAATCACCGATTGACGTCCTCAACCATACATTACGCGTTAGATAAAAGAAGTTTCTTTCTCCGCTTCCACTCTTGGTACGGTTGGAGAAATCAATATACGTGATCGTCTGGAAATACTCTGTCAGACATCCGTCCATACAAGTCACCCAAGAACAGGATGAACCGAAGGCACTATTCTGTAAACAGGATAGCCCTTGCATAACCCCGTCTTCAATTTCCTTTGGCATATATGATTCGCAACGCTTATGCCAATAAATAGTGGTTCTTTGGATAATAATCCAACCGGTCTCTCCATATTAACAACGTTAAAATGGTCAAAACTTCGATAGTCGGTGATTTAACTATCGAATAAAAATAGGTGTGCAAACAACGATATTATTTCCAAATGGAAATTTATATCGGTCAAACGTCATTCAACATTCATCTCTTTATTTCATAAATTTACTTATCTCCTGTTTCCCTATATTCAATATTTCTTATTTTCTAAATTTGGGAAAATATACGTTATTAACAATGGAAAACATTTCCATTTCTTGTTTTCTTTATTAGAAAACCTTTCTGGTCTTCATTGGACTTAGACAGATATTTAAACAAACCATCGGGATGCCAACTCAAACCATTTCCTTTACTGCCGAACCTTAACTATTCCCTAGTTAAAACGAAGCCAATCAAGTTGGGGTAGAACTACCTCTCAGACCTTAACTAAACAACATTTCTAACTTTGAAATAGGCAAAGTTCACTTTATATTCCTTTTACTAACTTCCTTACTTAACCCTCCTTCGAATAGCTATCTTCGATTGACTCTTTTCACTTAACTCTATTCGATTAACCCATATCAATTAACTCTATTGGACTAACACTATTGGATTAACTCTATTTGACTAACGCTATTGATTTACTCATTTCGCTTAACTCCTTTCGAATAAACTATATTCGATAATTCCTTTTACTTTCTTCGAATAAACTATATTCGATTAACTCATTTGCTTCTATTCGAATAACTATATTCGATTAACTCTTTTTACTTTCTATTCGAATAACTATATTCGATTAACTCATTTGCTTCTATTCGAATAACTATATTCGATTAACTCTTTTTACTTTCTATTTGAATAACTATATTCGATTAACTCTTTTGCTTTAACTCTAATCGATTAAACTAACATCGATTAACTTCTTTGCTTTAACACTAATCAATTAAGTAACATCGATTAACTCCTTTTACTTTAACTCTAATCGATTAACTAACATCGATTAACTCCTTTTAACTTTATTCTCTAATCGATTAACTAACATCGATTAACTCCTTTTTACTTTATTCTCTAATCGATTAACTAACATCGATTAACTCCTTTTAACTTTATTCTCTAATCGATTAACTAACATCGATTAACTCCTTTTAACTTTATTCGCTAATCGATTAACTAACACCGATTAACTCCTTTTAACTTTTATTCTCTAATCGATTAACTAACACCGATTAACTTCTTTGCTTTAACACTAATCGATTAAACTAACATCGATTAGCTCCTTTTACTTTCTATTCGAATAACTATATTCGATTAACTCTTTTTTTATTCTAAATTATCCTTTGATTTTATAATTATTTCTTTTATAAAAATCCTTTTCCTTTTCTATATAAAATCCATCGATTTTATATAAATAATCCATTTTCAAAATACACTTTGAAAACATTCCTTTATCCACATTCGTTATGTTATGGTATTCAACATATCAAATCACGATGATCAGTATCGTCCAAACACATATAATCGACAACATATTATATATCACATCATATATCACAATATATGAAAAACAGTAAAATAAATGTTGAGGAATCCAGTCGGATTCCTCCAACCTGTTTCCCTGCATCACAGATGTTGAACAATATAGACAACATCACTTTCAGTTCTATATGATATATTCTGTTAAACAGAATCAATATAGAAATTTAACTAACTTACTAGCAGTTCAATCAAACAATCAACACACAATCAATCAGCCAATATCTAACAGTTCTAAAAATACAACATGTAATTATAAACTGTTCAGAGTTAGTGAGATTTACTCACATTGGCAGTTCATCATTAATAACGATAACCATCGCTTGATTCGTACGGACAATTTATTTTGCGATAAATTGTAACGAGCTTCGATTCGCTCCCAGTCAGTCTCATTGTGTTGCTCCCGTCCATATGATCACAACGCAACTTACGGTTCGTGATTCTGATTATGTATGAGAGAGTTACGCATTATTAAATTTAATACACTTTAAATTTGAATTAAACATGAATTATAAAAAGAGATGGGCTTTGACTTAACTTCCCGGCCCATTACCGAATTCAAAAGCCCACACATGCTTCCCATACCCGCTCGCTCCCTGTTCTTTCTTCCCCTCTTCTAATCTCAACTCCACGTCTATCTCTACAGAAAAGCAAACTCATCACATTGTCCTTACTAATTCACGTCCCGTGCTAATTCACCTCTACTTTTAAATTTCCTTTTGCTGGGCCTTACAAATAATCAACAGCCCATCCTCATTTGTGAAGACCCACACCTTGAATGAACCGTGTCTTATCTCCTCCTTCAATATTTCCGAACGCAGCAGCTCAAATAACAACGAAAGGAAATGGCTGAGCTCGCCGTCTCCACTTCTCTCCCAATACCCCATGATTCAGTAACCAAAGCCATCAAAGAGTTTCTCTTTCAAAACTTCATCAGCTCAAGTCCGTTGGCTTCCACTCGTACCTGTGTTTCTCCATACAGTATACTCCCAGTTCTCCCACATCCTTACTCCCATACTACTCCATCATTGTCTTGCCTTTTACCCGTACGTTCTGGGTACGCAAGGCTATCCCCAACTCTCATCTATTCTATAAACATGCGACCTCCTGCTCTTACAAAACCCCTCACGGCAAACTGTATTTCACTCCCCTACCTACTTCGAACTTGACGTCAGTCCCTCCTTACTTTACGCCCTACTCGACGGTCACTGTCCCACTCGGTCTTTGTCTCCCCTCCCATTTCCGTTTTAATGAATTTTGCTTGAATTGTTTTAGATTTTTGAAAGGGCGAATTTGTTTTGGTAGAAAGAAAAGTGGCGGTCGACTTTTTGTATGTTGTTTGACCTAGAGAAAGTAAGGGTTTGATTAGAAGGAGGGGGTACTTATAGGGTTAGATATTTATTTGTGTGGAGAAGATTGGTTCAACGTTGCTGAGAAAAAGAAGGGTGGTTGCACCAATTCTAACCGTGAAAATGAAGAAAAAAATTTAGTTTTAAGTTATAAAAGTTAGTACACCCCGCTATGAAATATTTCGTTCCCATTCGAGTCGTTGTGGACAGATATAAAAATACCGTTGTTTCCATTGAGGTGTCACGATTCCAAAGATATAAAAATACCGGTAGATTTACTCATATTGTGAAACCCCGAAATGTTGATTACAGGGTGCACAGTACTCCAAATAAAAAGTTGCTTATTTAATTAATTAAAAATTACAGTAAAATTCTAAAAATTAAATTATCACTACGTCTCAAAAGTACCATATCCTGATTTGCAACCGGTATCCCGTTATAACAAATAAACTGCTACGGTCTATAAATGATTCTATAGCGACTATTTGGAAATTTGATTTGGACATAAATCAAAATCTACACGACGAAATCTCGATTTTTCTCTTCCACTGGAAAGATATACTCCACCAGCTCCACGCGTTTCTTGTTTCACAGAAATCCGATTTAAAATGAACCCTGTACATTCAGTTGAAGTTAAAATAGCCAATTTTCGAACTGCAGCGCCATTTCAAGTTCGATTTTAATTAAAATATGATTGTACGTTCAAACTGTCATTCAAATAATATATTCGTTATTCTGATTCAATTCTAAGATGAATTAAATATCACCGATGATCCAGTTCATACCATATCGCCATTTCAGCCAATTCTGATTATTTCAGAATTAAATATATTATTTAATTTATTATTTAAATTAAATATTCACCATTATTTAATTCCACATCCATTTAATCCTTTTAATCACCTTTTATATAATTAAATAAATTAATCATAATATCCCTGCTAATGCGGGTCATTACATATGGCTTAAGTTCTTCAACTTTTCAGTTTCTAAGAACTTTTCAAATTTTTCAAAAATTTGGCTAACACCCTAAATTTTCGAAAAATATCGCCATGACCTCCCCTGCACCGGGGCTTCGGGATATTTCAAATAGCCTCCCATGGCCCGCACCAATCCGAAAAGAAAAAGAAACAGCCAATCGGCTCATAAAATCATCAAAAACCCAAGAAATACAATAAACATGTACCTATTTGTTGGGCAAACGATTTTATTCCTCTTCTCTAGCCTCCTTGCTATGACTTGTTTAATATAAGTACATGTATAAGCATGCAAATGCGATAAATTTTCAATACAATCCACTATTTGGTTCAATTTATCTAAAGGTTCAACATTAATTAATCAAACAATAATTAGACCACACAACCAGCAATCAATTAGTTGATTATCTTTTCAATCACATAACTTTGATATATAGTCAAAAATCACATTTTTGGTGCCAAATCACAACCATAATCCCTATCTAGTTTTGGTTCTCACACCAATCAATTGGAATCTTATAGAAATCCCACCTTCGAAACACAAAAATAAATTCTAATGATGACGCGTCAATCATCAGAATCATGTCCGAGCGACTAGATTGTGATTCAATATCTATGCAGTATATTAAAACTTCAAATACACGTGGATCAGACATATACGCAAAATCTTTATATACTGGACTGTCCAAATTCAATACAAAATAAATAATCAAATACGAATAATTGATTTAAATTTTCAAAACAAAAATTGTTTTCATTATAAAAATATACCCTTCACACTCATTCTAGGATACTACTGATCCCATCTCTAACGAGTCATTCCCATTGGATATTACTAATCCAATCTCTGATGAATTGTTTCGTATGGTTCTAATGTGTCTTATTCTCCGAGCTATGTAAACCAAAGCTATGATACCAAATGTGACAACTGGGAAATTTCGCTCGATCTGAATCGATCGCTAAACCGAACAAGACAGTTCGAAAACCCTGGTTGTTTTGAGAACACAACAAATTGGAACGCAAACAGAAGAACATTTCATTGCTTATTACAATAATTCCATCAAAATACAAGATTATACAGAGTATAAATGAATATTACACATTCGATAAATATCAGAGATTACAATACATTACATAGCAGCGGAAAATAATACAAAACACAGCTGAAAAGAATATACGGATACAGAGCTTTCCGAATATCATTCCAGCTGTAAACTAGGATCCTGTGAATATAAATCTGCAAAACCAAGACTGCAAGCTGCCCATGTCGAAAATGAGGGCACCTAGAGTTTAGGTTAAAACAATAAACTCCAGGTCAGTCATGTGATTGGTGTGAGAACTAAAACAGTTATTTAAAGCTTTACTTTAAATCAGATATATCAAGGGACCACGCCGTATAACACGGAACATGTTTCCTTCCAAGAACACCAGTGCATATAACAAAACAGCGCAATGCTTTTTGGAAAAATGAAGCTATTATAAGACCCAGGTCCCATCACACAATGCAACACAAGCTGGAGGATAGGGTTTTCCCTTATAATAGCCAAACATGCTTGGTACGTTAAAAACAAATCATTTAATACTATTATAAGTGCATAGTGCACAAAACAACTTCAACTATAAATGTATCAAAACTAGACGGCATGGGTACCATATATCATGTCACCATACTAGGCTCTACAAACAAAACCGCAAAGGTCACGTATTGGAAGTTGAATTTCCAACTATGAACCGAGGCAAGGGATCGTCCACTAACAAATTCGAGATGCCCTAGCCCGCCCCTCAGGTAAGCGCGCAGGAAAGCCTTGGATCGTTAGGCTTGGTCCACCGATGTGGATTATTATGCCTGAACAATGCGTTTCCCCGCCCTTTGGGGCGTAAATGAGCCAAATGACTTCAATGGCTCCATATAGTCACCGATATATCTGAGGCGCCTCGCAACAGCAACAACCACACAAGTGAAAATAATATAAATGACAGGGCTGGTAGGTCATTGACACCACCCTAGCTAGAAAGAAACGCATGCCCGCCCTGATGTCCTCTCCCGTTTCTGGTTCACAACCGGGGTGTGAGGCTCGCGAATCAACGCTACACAAAGCTATGCCACATAGGCGGTGCTTTGATCATCAACCACAAGACTCTGCTTTTCAACAAAAGCCTTAATCATTTGCCACTTAGGCATGCCAGACAGGCAATTCACTCCATGCGATTGATATTCATCAATATATAACCTCTGAGCTTGTACGTCTCAGAGAAGGGCGTTAAGCAAGAGAATAAATTCTCTGCCACCAAACAAATATATATTTAATAGAAATCAATCACACAAAATGAAATCCAATGTCAGACACACAGTCCATTTACAAGTTCGTTCTGGGTCTGAACGAAACCGGAGGCACCTTGTACCTCAGCAACAACCACACAAGTGAAAATAATATAAATGTCAGGGCTGGTAGGTCACTAACACCACCCTAGCTAGAAAGAAACGCATGCCCGCCCTGATGTCCTCTCCCGTTTCTGGTTCACAACCGGGGTGTGAGGCTCGCGAATCAACGCTACACAAAGCTATGCCACATAGGTGGTGCTTTGATCATCAACCACAAGACTCTGCTTTTCAACAAAAGCTTTAATCATTTTCCACTTAGGCATGCCACACATGCAATTCACTCCATGCGATTGATATTCATCAATATATAACCTCTGAGCTTGTACGTCTCAAAGAAGAGCGTTAAGCAAGAGAATAAATTCTCTGCCACCAAACATATATATATATATTTAATAGAAATCAATCACACAGAATGAAATCCAATGTCAGACACACAGTCCATTTAAAAGTTCGTTCTAGGTCTGAACGAAACCGGAGGCACCTTGTACCTTGCATATCCATCGATCTCCAAGTACGTCTGGACGATCACCAACAGATTCCCTCCTCTTGGGTGTACAGCCCAATCAAGATCATCAGTAATTATCCAAACAATTTGAAGACCTCCGATCTTCGACCACCGTCTTCATCCTCGACACATCGACGAATCAGTTATTCAGAATGGGATAAACCCAGTCTTTCTGAATAACTCGCGTATATTATAAACAAGTGTTACACAAACACAACATACGCCTCATTCCAATTCATAATATTCTTTTATTCAAATATTCTTATACTTTGGGAAAGGTTCCCATTAATTTTATCAAAGATAAATTCTTTAAATTTATTCTTTAATCTTCCTTTGAATATCAATTCAAACCAAATTATGGTGTATCCAAACTAGTCGGGATTAGCGAACCCCACCGAAGTAATCATTTATTTTATTTCCCAATCCTAACCTATTCATCCCATGAAGTAAAACTGGTAATACTTCATATCTAACACCACGGTGTTATCGGTAAATTCAATTACCATTTCACGTTCAAATCTAATTAAAGATTTAACTATCACCTAGAGCAAAACTGGTGATACTCCATTCTCGATCATTTCAATCTAATTTAAGATTCATTAAAACTCCACTTGGTTTTAATCTTCCCAAAAATCAATATTAATGATTGTTTAACGTGGGAAACCATATCATGTCTTTAACTGGATTAAAGAACCAATGTCATTTAAAACACGATTCACGATAAACCCAAAATCACATTTTATTCCATTCTAATTTATTTTATTAAATTGGAAAATTTACTTCGGAAAACCTCCTTTAAATCTTAACAAAAGATTTATAAATTCCAAATCACATTTCACTGTAAATCGGGTTAAAGAACAAATGTCGTAAAAACACGGTTCACGATAAACCCAATTCCCATTTGATATTAAATATATGGCTCTGAATAGAAAATATATCGGCTTATATTCGATATCAAATTCTACGACCAACATATATCGTATTGGAAATAACGATATAAATATATCTTTCAAATTTCCATACCAATATCTGCATAATCACGAAATCCAACATCGAAATATTCCAAAGACAATTTCGATTCAAATCCATTACAATTCAATTATTGGAAATTCTGGTTGCTTTTAAAACCCTTTCAAATCCAATTTATTTATATAAAAATAAATAAATTATTATTCAAGTTCAAAACTAGTTCATTTCGATAAAAATCTATTTTTATCTTTTCAAATTTGGAATTTTTCATCTCAATTCTTCAAAAATCATTTCTTATGATTCTACACAAATTATTACTATTTTTAATAATTTTATCAAGGCCCATACAGTTGATTTCCATCAACGGCCATAAAACTACACTTACAACGACCTTTTCCAAATTTGATTTGGACATAATTCCAAATACAACCATTATATTTCAAATCTCTAATATTCGTTAGAAAGCCCTTTTCGATACAAACCCAACGGTTCCGGTTTTAGGAGAATCCGACGGTCGGATCTCCCATAATATCCATAAAGTGTGCTTCGAGGCAGTTTACGAAACATCCTTTGAATTAGAACCGTTGAATGATCACTTCCTTCTACTTGTAGTACCGTGTCGCTTCATAACATCGAGGCTTTTGCTACTTATATATATCCATAATCGATATGAATTACTTCCTTCATTTTCAAACAACTTTGATAGCTTTTATTTAACATCCAGTGATTTTTCCAGGTAAACTTTTTCTTTACTTTCCCTCAAATTCAACTTTCATGTCAAGCCATTGTACTTAGTTCCCTTCGGTTCGAACCCGACCCCAACAGGCTTTCCCTTTGTATTTCTTAGCGCTGGTCCAACTAGCCAGAATGTGTTGGCGGGCTTGATTCCCGGTCCGAACAGAGAAAAAATCAAAGGCCAGGAATACTAAGTGTCACCTTGAACCTATATAAATCCGCTACCTCTTTCCTTCCTTCTCCGTTTCCTTTATTGCTCCCAACTAAGAAATCCTGCACCGAAACCCTAGCCTTTAAAAAATTCCAAACTCTCGTTTTAATCCCCGAGTCAAAATTTATAGGTAGCTTTATAATCTCGAATCACTTTGCTATAGTTGTTTTCAGTTTGGACTTGTGGTTAAATCGAACGATATGACCATGGCATTTGCTTAATTCTGACATTGCGGCTTCTTCCACCCTCCGCCATCGTCGTTAATGGCATCAATCGCCATCTCGAGGCAGCGATGGAGGGTGTTTGGGTCCTTCGTTGAATATTTGAACACACGAGCACTTAATTTCAATTGGGGCTCCTGGCATGGGAGTGGGTTCGATATTAAGGAGGAGGAAGAAGAGGAGTATGGGGAACCGGTTCGGGTAAAGAAGCATGGAAGTGGAGATGGGAGTTGAATTCACCTGATCGGATCGGATCAGACTAGAAAGCAAAGAAGAGTGAGAGGGCTCACCTAACCGGATCGGGTCGGAGCAAGAAATAAGGAGAAAAGTGGTAAGGGCACTCAGGTCACTCCGATCCGCTCCAAGTGCCTTTTCCGAACCGATCCGGCTTGCCTGTCGGGTGCCAATTTTTCTTCAAACCAAGAGGAGGTCCTGCCCCCTGATCTGATCCCACGCATGCACCCGAACCGTACCGGAGTAACATGACTTAATGAGAAAGAATCTATTTGACTAGCTAAATCAACATTCAACACCATCTTCAACTTAATGGACAGTTAGGATAGTGCCTTGCGAATATAAACAAATATCAAGAACCGTTATGAACATTACTGCTTCCTTGGACCTTTACAGTATGCTTTCATGTTTTTATTTGCATCTTCATTACACGTAGCACACACTTTAGTTCACATACACACACGGGGGACACGGGTAACTTTACTCTAATCCTTGTCATTGTTTCTTCAATAGTCTAGTGATCATGGCCAAGAGACGTTCTTCTAGATTAGCAAAGAAGACAGAAATTGCAGAAACTTCTGAGAAGTATACTCTCGATGAAATATCTTCTTCTTCATACCCTGAGTGGGACGACAAGGGACCAGATTATGAAGTAGGGGCGCATAACAGTGAAACGCCTCCTGACAGCGAAGTTTCTCTAGGCTATGAAGAGGAAGGAGGGATTGGAGATAATCGATCTCCTGATGAATTTGAGTCTGCCATCATATTGGAATCACCTCAAGATTCTGTTGAATCGACGATTGACAACGACAGGCTTGTTCGAATATGCTTAAAGCACGGGATACTGAAAAAGGATACCCTGGTGCCATCGAAAAATGGCCGTCCTCACAACCCTCCAGAAGGATTTATGGCAATCACCCAATTGATGTGCATGGTTGGGGCTATTCCACCATTTTCTCCTTTTGTCGTCGACTTTCTAAGACAGATGCGGATTGTCCCCATGCAGCTGCATCCCAACTCCTATGCTTACCTATATACCTTATATGTAGCATACCGCGAGATCTTAGGTACAGAGCTCACTTTCGATGACGTTCATTTCTTTTATAACTTCAAACATCGGACTCGAGAAACTCCATCTTTCTCTTACTTCGAATCAGTCCTAAAAAGGAAAATAATTTCAGTGCCGTTTAGCAGCAAGGCCGGCGATTCCAAGCTGGAATGGTTTTATGTAAGGCAACAGCCGAGATGCGCTAGGAGATGGACAAAATCAAGTAAAGCATTGCACTACAAGAAAAACGCTTATTTATGGCAGCTCAGCATGACGTTCGAAGCTTACTTGTCATCTTCATTTGTTTCTACGACAACTAGGGTTGAAAATAGCGCATTTCACGTGTCATCACAATGCCTCAAAATATAGGCGACAAATATTGTCCCCTCCCGCTTATATTTCTATTTCTCCTGCCGCTTTTCCTCATATCGAAATCCCTAATTTTTTCGTTCAAAGTCACCTTCGCCACGAATCTCATTATAGTCTTAACCCTTAATTCTTGATTTAAGCTTTCTCCTTTGATTTCACCTCCTCTCTCCTATGAACATTCCCTGCACCAACAAATTTTGCATGTAAAATCGACCTCCTTCTCCATTTAATTTTCTGCAGCTCAAACGTGAGGTTCATTTGTTTGAAAAGGTAAATTCGAACCCCTAGTCCTCCTTTTTGTAATTGATTGCAATATTTTAGTCTAACTCCTTCATTACGATGTTGAAGCTCATTTATATTGGAATTCTGTTATGCCCTCCTTTCATTTCAACTTGTAACTGATGTTGCTTCAACAACCTACTTCAACAGCATTTCAGGTATGTTTTTCGACACTGCTTTGGTTTTCTAATTTAACCTACAGTTTATTTATCTGTTTAACCATTGATTTTCAGTGTTTCATATACAGCATCGGCATGTATTGTACGTTAGTTTTCGCTGGAATGTGGTTGATTGTATTTCAGATGAATTAATTTTTTGTAAAATAGTCTAATGGTTTAGAAAATGAGAAAATTTCCATACGGTTTAAAGATTAAATGTTTTTGTATAAACTATATAGTTTAGGTGGATTAACCTGGGATTTTCATTGCACAACTAACATTGTCATTGATGTGTAAGCCATAAAGTTCTATGTTTATATCCCAAAAGCACTGAAATTGTTCTCAAACCAAAACACCTGAATTCTATCCAGTATACGAGTGTCTCCATTGCATAAGATATCAGTTAGCATATACGAATATTGATAAAAAATAGCAAATTAAGATATATTTATCAGATTTCTTATATGGTAAAATGAAATACGATTTAAGATTAAGGGAAAAGTTTAGCTAACAACTATAATAGGAATGTCTGAAACAACAGTCTCTTGCATTGTTTCACTTGCTAGTCAAATTCCTTTTTATCCATATCTCGATGTGGCGATGTGCTAACATAAGAAATGAAAATAGAGTTTGATGAATAACTTTAAGTAAACAATAGTAATTACATTGGAATTTTTATAATATTACTTGAGAGTAGCTGTCGTGCAAATTTCAATTTATATTTTGGTTTGTATGATTTATATAGGTTGCTTATGTTTTAATTGAAATTTATTATTCATTTATATAGGCTATTCAACGCATGAGTTTAAAGCGGCGCATAAACCAAGCCTTGAATGTGCAGTTATGTTCTATTAGCCTCAATGTGACTTGTCAAGTTTTATAATTTATTTCAATGTTTCCTTTTAAACTAAAAGGCAATGAAACTGAGTTTAAAACTTGCTATTTCTATGTAACCTTATTAGCATGGTAATTTTTTATTCTCATCCATAGTTTTAGTAAGTTAATCCACCCTATTTTCTAGGATCGTTGAATTTGACTAAAATTTAAATTTTAATCAGTGTATCCACCTAAAAAATATACATATCTTATTTTTTCCTTCTTTTTTTCAATCTTCTTCTGCCTATTGCGCCCTATTCTTGTTTTTGTCTTTACTTTGTGGTCCAGTTACTATCCAATCACATGCACATATCCCTTGAACCCGATGAAAGTTCATCTATGCACAGACCTTAACAGCTCATTGCCGAAAGTAAGTCCTTACAGCAGTTCGTTTTTCCTACTCCTCGTGATTGGAGCCTTGAGCTCGTTGTTACTAGGTAAAGTAGAAGACAAAGGAGATATAGCAATATCATATGAAGGAGGGGCGGAGGAGCCTTACATGCCGTTGATGGAATGAGATGAGCGTAGGGATAAAGTGAATTGTTTAGAGAAGTTAATGACGCATGAGAGTCTATCTTGTCCTCTATATATCTTGAACATCAGAATGCATGGAATTGCCATAGTTAATTACTTCAGATGAAAGCTGCTTCATGGGATTCTTGTTGATCACATTCTTGACCCCTGAATTCTACTTATGTTTCTTGTCTTTGTGGAGAAGGAGATATTATCTGAAAATTGTTTTTAAAGGACTAATTGTGGTTTATTAGGTGGTAATAGGATGGTTCGGGTGCAGGAATTAAGCTTACTCAGATGGGATAAATATTTAATAGGAAATGAAGAGTAAGTGCTGGAACAATACCAGATTTGAGGAAATTCAAAATAAAACTGATAATAATTATCTCATCAACAGTGTTACAAGCAGAGTTCCATTGCTAATCGGTAATAATTTGAATACAGCGTTGCATATAGAAGATAATAAGGTGAAATCTTTAAGTTAATCCACTCGTGGATTAACTTACAAAATAGTTGTGGATTAACTTATTAAAGTAAAATGGTGGATTAACTTATTAAAACCGTGGATTAAAATAAAAATTATCTATTAGTATTTAGACTACAAAAAAAATGTTAGTATGCTTGCTTGTTAAGATTTGATGAAATCCAACTAAATATTAATCGTCTTTATCTCGTAGTGTTAAGAAGCATTGATACTTGTTGTATTATTAAGCTTTAAATATCTGAATGAGCTATTTCATGTAATTGTAGTATCATTATGGTTAAAATCAATTGCAAATTCACAACTAATTTTCCAGTTATCGGACAATCCAATTACTGCTGCCTATCTTGGTTTGATTTGCCCGTCTTACTCTGAAAATAATTGCTACCTATTAACTATCCTTAATTGGCCCGCATTTAATCTCCATAAAACTTGCTTTAATCATTTTGCTAGTTTAGGGGATGAAATTCTTGGTTTTTTTTTATTTGAATGAAAAGGAGAATTGACGGTCCTGCTATACATAATTGTAAATTTGAAGTTTTATTTGTGATTGCCCACGTCTCTTTCTGTTGTTAATTTTACCATCAACATTATTTTAAATTAGCGTTTGTTCTCAGTCGCCCTTGGGGCATCCGATTCAACGAATGTTGAGGCATTTGAGTATGTCGGTAGTAGCTTAACGGGTCAAATTAATTATAGAATACTATCATTAATTCTTATTTGACCATGTCTACCTAAAATATTTATCTTTATTTAATTATTTTCATAGAAAATGGGATATTATCATACAGGCCCGGCCCTTTGCACAAGCGAGCAAAGCAACCGCTTGGGGCATCGCATTTTCTAGGGCACCATTCCAGACACGAAATCACGATTACAAAAAAAAAAAAAAAAAAATCGTGATCCACAAATCACGATTCACGAGCGATTCAAATCGCACGGAAAGACAGCCAGGCAAGCACGGCATCGTCGCTGACAGTTTCAACTTTTCAGGTGAACGTCTTGATTCTTGAACATTGAAGGTTTGAAGCCATTCCTAGTATTGTTTCCATACCCAATTTAACAGTTCTCAAATACCGAGTTTGATGAATTCATGTAAGCAATGTTAATTATCGGTTGGAGTATTTAGGTTTTTTATTTGATTCTCTGTTTGATGAATTCAGTTATTATTGGTTGTAGTATTTGGGTTTTGATTTGATCCTCTGCTTGATGAATTCACTCATACTTTTTCAGTTCAATAGAAATCTTTTTTTTTTCCTTCAGAATAGTCTGATGCCTCGAAAAATAAATGCTTTGGAATTTTTGCAGAGAGAGTGAGGACTCCAAATCCCCTAATCTTTGATAACTCATCAAGTATGCAACATCTTCTTGTAATCTTTATTATGCATTCTTGATTTGGCATCTACTTGTAGAATTTTCAAATATATTTTTGCCAATGCAGGGAGCTGCTAAGCGTGAGAGAAAGAAGGACTAATTCAATTGCCATCTGACAAAGCTCTTCTGTATGATCCAGTTTTCCGCCCTGTTGTAGAGAAATATACGCAGCTGTACATTCTATTCATTTTAAACATCTCTATTTAGCAAAACTAAAGGTAGCGTTTGATTTGTTAACCGGAAAGTTAATGTTCGTGTCTGCGTCCGACGCGTCGGACGCGTCTACGATGGGTCCTACACTTTTGCCCCTTCAAGCTTAACGGCTGGGAACTTAGATTTCGCGTCAGACGCGTCGGACGCGTCCGAAGCACGTCCGACGCGACAGTTATTTTTGGCCCCTTCACTTTTCCCTCTCCCTATACATATTCTGCTCATACCATCACTACATCACCACAATATATGTTCATTTTTCTCTACTTCTTCAACCAAATATGGCAGGTTCTGACCAATCCGATCTTGAAGATTTGCAAGATTTGCAGGATGTGCTTGATATTCAAGAAATTATGACTGTTCAAACACGACAAAGGAGCAGAATACACAATTCCGCAAGTACCGGTCTTGTTTGGGTTCATGGAATGCTAGCGTGACACGCAGATCGTTGTCAAAGAAATTTTCGAATGAAGCGATTATGTTTCAGATCCTTGTGTGAACGGCTACAGAATTACAGACTGGAGCCCTCAATGCACATAACAGTAAAAGAAATGGTGGCTGTATTTCTATATACAATTGCATTGGCCCTCCCTACAAGGCATGTTGGAGAGGTGAAACGATCAAATGTTACGATTAATGTTATGTTTCATAAAGTTTTGGATTCAGTTCTTTTATTGGCAGTCGATATTATTAGACCGGCCGATTCCCATTTTAACCGAATCTCAGAACAAATTTGTTCTTCACCCCGATATTATCCTTTCTTTAAAAACTGTATTGGGGCTATTGATGGGACATATGTGATGGCTCACGTGGGTCAAGAAGACATGCAACGTTTTGTAGGGCGGAAAGGAACTGCTACACAAAATATTATGGCTGTTTGTGCGTTTGATTTAACTTTTACGTTTGTAAGAGCGGGATGGGAAGGAACTGCGCACGACGCCAAAATATCTTGGTTTTTTATTGGCAGTCCATTTGAATTCTGCAAGTTGTATTCTGCGATCTATTATTCTGGTTCTCAATAAACACACACAAACAATTAAAAATAATATATACAAAAAATATTTAAATAATAACTTTGCCCCTTCCAAAATGCCCCTTCCGTAAAAAGAACACATTCCCCGTTCCCAACAATTCCCCTTCCGATGCACCTTCCAAATGCCCCTTCCCGTTCAAAATCAAACGGACCATAAATGTGTTGTATTAAGTACCAAACCTTTCTACTATGCTTTTAAGATTTACTGTATGTATGTTGCCTAAATGTGGCATTTAATGGTGTCTGTACTATTTAATGTATGGCTTGATGATTTTATATATTACATATATATAAATACATACACGGATGTAACAACGGAGAAGATTTTTTTTTTTTTTTTTTGCGCAAACAACATGTGTTAGAAATGATAATAGAAATACCAATTTCCACTTACGCAATTAGTCGATAAATAACTACGCTTTCATTGGAAGTTGTGGTTAAAAAATAAGTTGTTTTGGTATGATACATTAGCTTATGTGAAAGGGCCTCGTTTTTACTTTTCCGCTTTAGGTACCCAAGGTTCTTGGACCGGCCCTGTTATCATATGCGGCTAATTATTTTCATAGAAAATGAGAATTAGTCATATTTATCGGACAAATAGGATACTATCAATGTTCTACTTAATCAGATGCACCACAACATATGTGATCCTTAATTCATTAGTTCTACTTAATCAGATGGTTAGATGCATGCATATGCTAATGTTAATATTTTTAGACTGTAGGCACTAAAGTTCGAATCTGAATGGGTGGCATCATCAAAGAAGACGAGAACAAGGAAGGATTAACAAGGTTTGTCACATAGTTGGGATTGGAGAGAAGGCACAGGATATTCAATTGCTTTTACTGGGTAAAAAGGTGCTCATATTGCAGTAGATATTGGATTTTTTTGCGCAGCATTTGACATATTTGAGGCATTCCTAATGTTCATTGCTGCATTGAAGAAGTTTGAAAATAAGCTATCGAAAGCATCAGGTACATTAGCAGAAGTAGATCTTTGTGGTTCAATAACTTTATTTTTCTATAGAATTTTGGTCATGTGTATACAAAACATAACATTGGTGCTACGCACAAACATAACATTGATGATATAGTTCAGTCTGACAATGCACAATGCATGGACCATAATTAGTATACCTGAAACTGCATGACTAACATGTCTGATGTGCTTCAGTTCATCCAAGGTGGACCTGCATACTGCACATCCATGTATATGATAAACATGAACAAACATATACAACATTAGTACTATATATAGTCTAAAAATAAAATATTATTACCTATTTATTAGTTTGAACAATTAAGATATTAATTCACCTGTGACATATATATTTATATATATACATATTTATATATTTACGTAGCTGTCTTTTTTTCAAGCATATTTTCCCTGTTGGATTGTCTGTATTCTTTGACCAACCATTCTTAAACCTTGATTGCTTGAAAATTTCTTCCCACCATTTATCATAGATTTTTTCTAAAGAAAATAAAAAGGGATATTAAAATATAATCATTAAGTCCATATTCCAATTCATTTTTCTTAATTATGACCTTTTATTTTATGCAGCATCTTGTAATACGGATTATTTGCAGATGTGCAATTGAGATTTTGTGGAGGTGAGTATTTATGGATGTTTGATAAATATCTTTACTGTATGTTGGCAGAAGCTTTAGTTTGGTATATAGTCATCTATAATCATAGTCATTATATTAATAATGGATGATATAAATATTTTAAGGCAATTTTCTTGCAAAAGTAATATTTTAACATTATATTCAGTTACTTGTGCAATAGAAAGAACAAAGACGTCATTGGTGCTATTCGAATATTTGCCTGCCTTTGTGTCTTCGAAAGCCAATTTGAAAGAAGAAAATTGTGAGGAATGGTAGAAAGCCGCTACATGGGACATAGAGCAGAAGGGGACATGCCATGCATGATATACTTTTTGAAGACATGAAGAAATGCGCCGCTAACGACGCTCAATCAGGCAGGGAACATGAGTTGACAAAGTGACAAGTGGACTAAAAATGTTGTGCAGACTTTGAGCTTTACTGTCGGGGCTTCCATGAGTACAGATAGAGTCGAGTACTGAAAGTTAGTGTCGAAAAATGCTGCTTAGGTCAAGAAGCCTCAGGTATAATATACTTAACTTTATTTTTATTTCTCGCTTTACCAGTTTTGTAATTGCTTTTCATGTTACAGGTATGATATACTACGTTTGAATGAACACTAATACTAAAGAGTGAATGAGACCATCTGAATGACTCCTTTATTTCTGTCTTACTTCAGTTTATTTATTAGGATAGAAAACCATGACTTTATTCTAAATTGGACTTGAGTTAGGGACCAAGCATGAATTATCGGTAGGGTAATAATACCAATGTTATAAGTTTATGATAAAAAAGCCAGTGTTATTTTCCATTGTATAGTGGCTAGAATGTGTTTTTGTTTCAAATTATACATATATGCAACAATACTGGTGAAATACTCATAGTAATAATTTTATGGGTAATTGATAGTTTGAGATGCCAAAGTAAAGGATATTCTTAATTTGACGGGAACACAAGCGTCCATTTCTGTTGTTTACATTATCTTGCATATAAATAGGTTGTTGCATATTGGATCCCTTTTTTTTTTTTTCCGGAAAACGATTTTTTTTAGAAATATTGTTGTATTATAATCATGGTATTTACCCAGCAACTTTTATGTAGGGCTGTCAATGGATACCCGAAAGATCCGAAATCCGTCCGTATCCACATCCGAAAAGCGGATAAATATCCGATATCCGGAAAAGTGGATGCAGATATAGGCATATCCGAATCCGAAAATTATCCGTCCGCTTTTTTTTCACGATCATAGCTTAAATTTTGTGTATTTTAACATAATTAAATATACTAATTTATTATTTTGCAAAATTGAAAGTCTATTAAATGTATGTTAATTGATCAAAATCATATATTATCATCATATTTATTTATTTCTAGCATTATAGTAATCAATTAGGTTGAAAAAGCTTAATATTAAGTTAAAAAAACTTCATTTATGTGCATCGATTTATCGACCATTGGCAGAGCGGATAATTATCCGATATCTGACCGTATCTGCGGATGCAGATATCCGATATCCGAAAATGGTTTCGAATGCAGATGCGAATGCGGGTATGACACTATCCGCATACGAAAGTTTCCGTTGATAGCACTACTTTTATGTCACTTTAAGAGAATATAGGAGAAACTAGTAAAATATGAAGATGGCATGTGCAATGACTATGAAATACTATTGGTAAACATGCTCCATTTAAAATAATAGCCATAAAATCTCCAATTTAAAAAAAGCATAAAATTAAAATGCTTATGCATAACAAAAGAAAGGGAACACTGTGAAAATCATGTTCATCGAATTCTCTTCCTTTTGTTACACTAAGCTGCTGATACCACTTGCTGATACTTCAATCCGCAAACTAGGCATCTTATGTTTCATATGTTCGGTACTTTTCTTCCAACCTTTACAGATATTGTGCGCATTACTTTTTTTCTTTCTTGCTTTACCTTCGTTGCTACACTAACAGTACATGCATGTTGTTATGTGTAAATCTATATTTTTGTGCACTTACACAAATTATTAATGTGAAATCCAGAACCTATTCTTATCAATATGAGAGGACTTTTGGCTTAAGCATGTTATAAGCCGATTATAAATATTTGGCATTAATTAAAGAATAAATGTCATTTGCACGAATATATAATTGTCATTTATGACTATATCCAAATCATGTTGTACTATTTGCATCTACAGATAGAAGCTATTACCATATTCGCTTCCTATTACTATTATTTAAAAAAATTATCTATTAGTATACTACATGTGCATGAAGGTATAATTGTTAAAAAAGAAGCTTTTGGTTTTGACAGGAATTAACTAATATTATTTTCATGCTTTTATTATGCAGTCTAATTTCCAGGATTATTGTAACACCCCACACCCGCTAAGGTCACTCACAAAGGGAATGCCTTAACTTCGGTGGAGTACTTTAAGTGAATATAGAACAGAAAAATTACAACAAGACAGATATAAATAATACTTGAAATCTAAAACATCATTTCATTGCAGCAGAAGATAAACATGTTTGGTTACATATCAAAACCAACTAAAACAAGAGTCAAGTACTAAATATCCATCCTGATAAAACATAAGTACATAATCCCACTACATAACTAATAGCCATAATAGAAAGATAAGTTGGGCTTTACATCACGGTCCAAGCTCCAAAAGATAGATAAAGCAATCTGATCAAAGCCCACTAGTGCTAGGCCCACTCTGAGAACCTAAGGGTTGGGAAAAAGATAAAAACAACGGGGTCAGACATAAGTCTGAGTGAGCCCTATAACTTTAACAATACAATCATTAAAGTAATTAGGGTATGATATAAACTTGGTATGGTGATGACTGGGGATAAATGACTACACTAAGCAGCCAACTAGACATAGGATGAACTGAGATAACTATAAAGACGCATCTACCCACCCAAGGGTAATTACTACACTGCACCACACCAGTCATTCCTATTTAAAGGTTGATCCCTCCCAAGGACTTAGAAAATATAACTAGTAGTTTTGTGTACCCCTAGCTGACCACATAGGTGCCGTCTGCCCCTATCTCCACTAGGTGTACCTACTACTCCCCAAGCGATTGGCTCCCTAACGTAGATACCTGTGCTGGCCCCACAGTGGGGTGTATCACTCCCCAAAGTGGCAACCCGATACAACCAACGGTGCACGGCTTATACCTACACGATGCAACAATGTCTTACCTACCAGCCCTGGCCCACACACGCATATGAAACCCATTGGACTTGCGTTGCCACCGCTAACCCGTTTTGGCCTCTTATAGTCAAGCCCAGTACGCGTGTCCCGTCCTCGACATGGGTCGAGCCCAATAAGATACATATGGGTTACTGGTTGAAATGGGCCCCCACAAGCTACCCACCTAAGCTTGTCCCTTTTTCTAGTGCATCCCACTTAACCCTTTAATCATGTTTAATTACATGTTTCCACTTGGTTAAGTATTCTAATCGTATTTTCTATTGCCACCCAAGGCAACCCAAAAGATTCCCACATGCCACCCAAGGCACTTACTTGATTTACACATGCCACCCAAGGCACCCACTTAATCCCTCATGCCCCACTACATGCTTATCTGGTTAAGTATTTCTTAATTGATTAAGAACGTAACCTTTGTAACGACCTCTCACATTAGACTGTCTTTTATGGCAGCTGGATTTGCCGGTCGGTTCCGGGCAGCCTTACGCCATAACAGAGTCTAACCTCGTGTCTTTACACTTGTCACGTATTTAGTTTATGCCTAAGACCTCTCACATTGGGCCAATCATTTGTAGCCGCTGGATTTGCCGGTCGGTTCCGGGCAGTCTTATGCTACAAAAGGGTCCAACCTCGTGTCTTAGTCGATTAATTACACCTAATTAATCGCCCCCATAATTTGTATTAATTATCCCTAATTAATTACAAATTTAACGATGTACATAATTGACTCAATTATGTCCATCCACTTTATGGTATGCATAATCATACCAACTTCACACCATTTTATTAACATGAATATTAACCCCATCGTTCCCCACGTAATACGTTGACATGACATACTTAGAAGGGGAGATTCATCACAAACACAATGGGTTCAACTTGCATAACATTAGCATCAACATGGGTTTTAAAGGTGTCAACATGCATATATGACCATAGCATCAAACCCAACTAGCATAAATAATCAACCCAAACTTGCATGAATCACATATGTCATAAAGAGGGTAACTTGCATAAGTTACTTATGTCATACAAAGGGGTAAACTTGCATATGTATATATGACATACAAAGGTGTAAACTTGCACATGTTACTTGCATATAATCAAACACCAAACTTGCATAACATGTCATATATGAACTTGCATATAATCAAACACCAAACTTGCATAACATGTCATATATGAACTTGCATATAATCAAACACCAAACTTGCATTACATGTCATATATGAACTTGCATATAATCAAACACCAAACTTGCATAACATGGTGTCATAATGGATCAATGTTTATCATAGTGATTTGCATAACTAGCATCATGAACACATAGCATAAAACTTGCATAACTTGCATAACATCATGAACACATAGCATATGACTTGCATAACTTGCATAACATCATGAACACATAGCATATGACTTGCATAACTTGCATAACATCATGAACACATAGCATATGATAACATAACTTGCATTGATCCACATACATAACCATAACCTCATTATATCCTATCATAATTAGTTTAGCAATTGCTTGCTAAAGGCATAGAAACTCACAACTTGTTGATTAGCACTCCTATGAAGAAGATTAAGTTGCTAGAGTTGATTAGAAGTTGATTTGAGAAGCTATCTTCTTCTACAATTTGATGGAGGCTCCTTCAAGTTGCATTTTGACGGCATAACGACGTTGTATCTATTTTTAGTATGAATTAGGGTAGTCTTAGGGTGTATTTATAGAATTAGTTAAGTGTTTTAGGCCATAGGATTAACCCTAGGATAGTTTAGAGCCATCAGATCTCGTCACAAGCCACCAAACCCAGCCCAAAAGCCAAAATAGTGCACCCAGCCAAACTGACCGACAGGGGGGTCGACCCCTGGGTCGACACATGAGTCGACCCCTGGGTCGACACATGGGTCGACCCCTTGGGGGGGGGGGTTCGACACGCATGTCGACACTAGTGTCGACACCCTCTGTCTGGAGGGAATTTTCCCGCCTCTTCTGAAATTTGAAATTTGAATATTTTAAATCTGTTTTGAATTTTCTGAAACTTCGGATCGCCATAACTTCTTCATACGAAGTCCAAATCACGCAAACTCGGACTCTATCTCAACCAGAATTCCGAGACGAACACAATGGCGCAACCCGTTTCCCTTAATTCTCACGTCTGAGATTAATTATTCTTTAATTACTAAACCTTAATATTAAGTGAAATTCGGGGTGTTACATTCTCCCCTACTTAAAGGATTTCGTCCCCGAAATCTCCAAGTCAAGAAGAACATATCCTACCAACCAAGCAACCATCTACTCAAACCATCAAACACTGGCATCCATTGTCCTTAAAATTTCTAATGATGTATGAACATATGCAAAAAGTGTGTGTATATGTTTCCTGTCTAATGCAAAATCAGGCGGTCTACCGATTCAGTTGACCTCCTTAATGCAAACCATGATAGTGCCATGCATCCAATATGTATGCGAAAGAATCCTATCGACACATACTATTACTACATGTGTGCACAACCATACACCAAAATGCATCATCCATATGACAACACAACCATTATACATTCATTAATATAGCTACCTACACGCAATTATATGCAATATGCAATATGAAGTGACTGAGCCGATCTAGTGTCTAAAGTGTGTGTATATGCATCCACGAGCAACCACTAGCAAACACTTGCATCCACACGCATCCATCAATCCTAACATTTCTCAAACACATGTTTCAACCATAGGTTTACCCTATATAAAGGTCAAAGGTACTAATGAGAGGACATACTAAAGATAAGATAAGTACTAGACAAACGATAAAGGAGAAGTTAAAAGTCATACCCTCAAAAAGGAATGGGTACAGTGAACGCATCTTCGCTTCTGTCTCCCAAGTAGCATTGCTCTCATCCTCTCCCCATTGCACTTTGACTAGTCGAACCTCTCTGTTTCTCAACTTCCTAATCTCTGACCCAAGGATGCGGGTAGGAGCTCATCGAATAGTCGCATCGCGCTCTACCTCCACTTCTCTAAGCAAGCTCAGCTCTACCACCTCTGCAGTCTCATGTAGGCACTTCCTCAAATGTGACACATGGAATACGTCATGTACACCACTAAGTCTCTCGGGTAAATCCACTCTATATGCCATCCGTCCAATCCTTTCCTTAATAGTAAATGGTCCTACAAATCTTGGTGCTAACTTCCCAACGGACCCAAAGCGAACAACATTCCGTAATGGAGATACTTTGACAAAGACCATATCCCCAACATCAAACTCCAGATCCGTCCTCCTCTTATCCGCGTAAGATTTCTGCCTATCTTGCGCCGCTTTCATCCTTCTTCGAATCAAATCAATCTTTTCCGAAGTCTCTCTAACCATATCAGGCCCAAGCAAGATCTTATCCGTAGATTCCCACCAACATGTAGGTGATCGACAAGGCTTTCCATAAAGAGCTTCGAAAGGAGCCATACCAATACTAGACTGAAAGCTGTTATTATACGCGAACTCCACCAATGGAAGATGCTCTTCCCATGTACCTCCAAAATCTAAGATACATAGCCTCAAAAGGTCTTCTAGAACACGATTCACCCTCTCGGTCTGGCCGTCCGTCTGAGGATGATATGCAGCGCTCAAACACAACTGAGTCCCTACTGCCTCTTGCAAACTCTTCCAAAACTCGCTAGTGAAGATAGGATCTCGATCACTCACTATGCTAGAAGGTACCCCATGAAATCGAACTATCTCTCGAAGGTAAACTGAAGCTAGCCATGGAGCAGTCCTCTTGCTCTTCACGGGTATGAAATGGGAGCTCTTAGTAAGTCTGTCTACCACAACCCAAATTCCCGTATTACCCTTCCTCGATCTCGGTAACCCATCAATAAAATCCATCGAGACGCTACACCACTTCCATTGCGGAACTTCCAATGGGTGAAGCAATCCACCGGGTTTCTTTTGCTCCGCTTTCACTTGTTGGCACACCAAGCATCTAGCGACATACTCGGCCACATCTTTCTTCATACCGACCCAAAAGAAAACTCGCTTCATATCTTGGTACATCTTGTCCCCACCGGGATGAATGGTCATCTTCGAACGATGCGCATCCTCAAGTATAGCCTTCCTCAAACCCTCGTCTTGCTGTACACAAAGTCTACCGTCTCTACGCAACCACCCCCTATCGTCTAGGCTGTACCTACTCAAATGGCTGGACGACTCCCCCCTTATGAGCTTCTCTACTAACTCAACCAACTGTGGGTCATCCCGCTGTTCCTCGCCAATCCGTCCCAAAAGAGTAGGTCTGACCTCTAAGGATGCTAGCAAACCGGGTATAAAGTCAACGGAAGGTCTGAAATCAAACATCGAGATAAATTCCAAGCTTCGTCGTTCCACGAACAATGAACTCAAGTCCAACCTTTTTCTGCTTAAGGCGTCTGCCACCATGTTACCCTTTCCAGGGGTATACGCTATCTCGAAATCATAGGATGCTAAGAACTCCATCAACCTTTGCTGTCTCAAGTTCAAATCCTTCTGAGAAAACAAGTACTTCAATGATTTGTGGTCAGTGAACAATTCGAACCTCTCTCCAAGAAGATAATGGCGCCAAGTCTTAAGCGCAAAAACAATAGCGGCCAACTCTAAATCATGGGTAGGGTAATTTTTCTCATGCTTTCTCAACTGCCTTCCCCCATAGGCTATTACCCTTCCCTCTTGCATTAAGACTGCGCCTAGTCCTGTCCCACAAGCATCGGTATAAACAAAAAATGGCATACTCCCATCTGGCAACACTAAGACTGGAGCTGTGGTTAAAGCTCTCTTTAACCGTTGGAACGCATCATCACAATCTACGTCCCATGCGAAGACTAGATTCTTCTTTGTCAAGCGAGTTAATGGGGCTGATATCTTTGCGAAGTCCTTGATAAACTTCCTATAGTAGCCAGCCAACCCCAAGAAACTCCTCACCTCGGTAGCACTCTTCGGAACTTTCCAATCTTGGATGGATACTACCTTCGCGGGATCCACAGCTATCCCTTCCTTAGAGACCACGTGCCCTAAGAACCGCACTTCCTTCCTCCAGAAGTGACATTTAGAGAATTTAGCCTTGAGGCTATGCGCTCGAAGAGTCTCTAACACTTCCCTAAGATGTAGGGCATGCTCTTCTTCACTCTTAGAAAAGACTAAGATGTCATCCACAAAGACCACCACGAACTTATTAAGGTACTCCCTGAACACCCTACTCATCAAATCAAAAAAGTATGCAGGGGCGTTCGTCAAACCAAATGGCATCACAAGCCACTCATAGAAACCATCCGGAGTCCTAAAGGCAGTCTTGTCTATGCTATCCTCAGCCACTCTCAACTGATGAAACCCCATGGCCAAGTCCAACTGCGAAAACACTGAGGCGCCAACCAACTGATCAAAGAGGTCATCAATCCTCGGCAATGGGTGTCTATTATTCTTTGTGAGCTTGTTGAGTTCTCTATTGTCTACACAAAGTCTGAGGGACCCATTCGCCTTCGTGGCAAAAACTACTGGAGCACCCCACTCCGATATACTTCGTCTTATGAACCCCTTCTCAAGCAACTCCCCTACTTGCTTATGGAGTTCCCTCCTCTCACGAGAAGCCATGTGGCGCACTGGTAAAGATACTGGTTTAGCATTGTCCACCAGATATATTCGGAAGTCTATCTCCCGCTTCGGAGGTAAGCCCTTCACCTCCTCAAACACATCCGAGTATTCCCGGACCACTCCAACAGATCGCAAACTCTCGACCGAAGCGTCAAGCGATTCAAGATAACTTAGCATAACAGAATCCATGGGATTACAAGAGATCTCGAGAGTGTTACCCAAGCGGGTCATGAGCCTAAAAACTCTCCTTTCACAATCAAGAACGGCACCATTACTGGATAACCAGTCCATGCCCAAAATCAACCCATAGCCCGTGAAGCCCAAAACAAAAGCATCACATCTAAACTCAACGCTAAGTATGGAAATCTTCAAACCCAAACATATCATGGACAAATAAGTGGAGCCCCCAATTGGGTTTGAAACAACCATGGGATCATCTACTAGACTGGTGTCTAAGTGAAGTGACTCAACTAATGATGATGAGATAAACGAATGCGATGCGCCAGAGTCAAACAAAGTACGGACAGGATGATCAAACAGAAAAACCAGACTTTCAATGGAAATAGTTCTACCTCTTTCCTGAATCAGTGGAACCGCGAGAGCCTGAACTTGCCCCCTTGCCTGACCTGGTGCCATAAGAGCTTGCACCTGTCCCCCTGAGGTAGATCCCGTCCTCTGCCCCTTCTTAGGGCAGTCCTTCACTAGATGCCCTGCTTCGCCAAAGTGGAAGCAGCCCGTCTTCTTCTTCTTCCGACAATCTTTGCTTAGGTGGCCTGGTGTCCCGCAATTGAAGCACTTCTTCTTTCCCTTGCCACCGTTGCCTTTCCCACCCTTGTTTTGCTTTTGCTGTTGAGGTCTCTTCTAATCTCCTTTCTTCTCGGGTGCCTTATTAGCATTGGGACCCTTCTCTTCCTCATGCATGAGTGCCATGTCTACTAGCTTCTCAAAGGTGGCCCCCATAGGGATGTGAGTCATAGCCAATCCATGCATTGGTTCATTCAAGCCCTTAACGAACCTCAAAGCCTTCTTCTCCGGTGTATTCACCATGTCTATGCCAAATCTTGCTAGCTGATTAAACTTGTTGACATATTCCTTTACTGATAGGTTTCCTTGCTTCAGAGTCAAGAACCTTTCCATATACAGATTTTCTTCCGCCCTTGAATGAAACTTTGCCACAAACCTTTGCCTGAAATCTGCCCAAGAGTCAACAGGGCGCTCTCCATTAGTGACCTCCCACCAGAACGAGGCCTCTCCCTTCATTAACCAAGCAGCTAACTTGACTTTCTTTCTTCCATCTCAAAGATATCTATCAACTCTTCTACCTCCTTAAGCCAATCTCTAGCTTCCACAAAAGTTTCTGATCCTTGAAAAGGTTTCCCTCCCATAGCCTTAAATTCCCTGCACGTCTTAGCAAAAGTATCTGTGCGAGGAGGAGGAGGAGGAAGATCGGGTGCAACTGTTGGTGGGGGAACATTTGCTGGACCCGCAGCGGCGGCCCTGGCCTCCATCAATCTCCTATATCATAATAGTATCGTCACACCCTCTGGAAAGTTAAGATCCTCAGCCATGCTGAAATGAAAAAGGAAAGATTCAAAACGGAGAATTCGAAAGATAAAGATATGGCTACTGGGGATTATGCTTTTCTTTCAAAAACTTTTCTCTTAAAAGACATGCTTTTGAAAATACTTCTTCCAAAAATGTTTTTAGAAAAATAGTTTTCTAAAATTTTATCTGTTCCGGTAACCTTCAGCTTTGATACCACGTGTAACACCCCACACCCGCTAAGGTCACTAACAAAGGGAATGCCTTAACTTCGGTGGAGTGTTTTAAGTGAATATAGAACAGAAAAATTACAACAAGACAGATATAAATAATACTTGAAATCTAAAACATCATTTCATTGCAACAGAAGATAAACATGTTTGGTTACATATCAAAACCAACTAAAACAAGAGTCAAGTACTAAATATCCATCCTGATAAAACATAAGTACATAATCCCACTACATAACTAATAGCCATAATCGAAAAGATAAGCTGGGTTTTACATCACGGTCCATGCTCCAAAAGATAGATAAAGCAATCTGGTCAAAGCCCACTAGTGCTAGGCCCACTCTGAGAAACTGAGGGTTGGGAAAAAGATAAAAACAACGGGGTCAGACATAAGTCTGAGTGAGCCCTATAACTTTAACAATACAATCATTAAAGTAATTAGGGTATGATATAAACTTGGTACGGTGATGACTGGGGATAAATGACTACACTAAGCAGCCAACTAGACATAGGATGAACTAAGATAACGGTAAAGACGCATCTACCAACCCAAGGGTAATTACTACACTGCCCACACCAGTCATTCCTATTTAAAGGTTGATCTCACCCAAGGACTTAGAAAATATAACTAGTAGTTTCGTTTACCCCTAGCTGACCACATAGGTGCCGTCTGCCCCTATCTCCACTAGGTGTACCCACTACTCCCCAAGCGATCGGCTCCCTAACGTAGATACCTGTGCTGGCCCCACAGTGGCGTGTATCACTCCCCAAAGTGGCAACCCGATACAACCAACGGTGCACGGCTTATACCTACACGATGCAACAACATCTTACCTACCAGCCCGGGCCCACACACGCATATGAAACCCGTTGGACTTGCGTTGCCACCGCTAACCCGTTTTGGCCTCTTATAGTCAAGCCCAGTACGCGTGTCCCGTCCTCGACATGGGTCGAGCCCAATAAGATACATATGGGTTACTGGTTGAAATGGGCCCCCACAAGCTACCCACCTAAGCTTGTCCCTTTTTCTAGTGCATCCCACTTAACCCTTTAATCATGTTTAATTACATGTTTCCACTTGGTTAAGTATTCTAATCGTATTTTCTATTGCCACCCAAGGCAACCCACTAAATTCCCATATGCCACCCAAGGCACTTACTTGATTTACACATGCCACCCAAGGCACCCACTTAACCCCTCATGCCCCACTACATGCTTATCTTGTTAAGTGTTTCTTAATTGATTTAGAACATAACCTTTGTAAAGACCTCTCACATTAGATTGTCTTTTATGGCAGCTGGATTTGCCGGTCGGTTCCGGGCAGCCTTACGCCATAACAGAGTCTAACCTCGTGTCTTTACACTTGTCACGCATTTAGTTTATGCCTAAGACCTCTCACATTGGGCCAATCATTTGTAGCCGCTGGATTTGCCGGTCGGTTCCGGGCAGTCTTATGCTACAAAAGGGTCCAACCTCGTGTCTTAGTCGATTAATTACACCTAATTGATCACCCCCATAATTTGTATTAATTATCCCTAATTAATTACAAATTTAACGATGTACATAATTGACTCAATTATGTCCATCCACTTTATGGTATGCATAATCATACCAACTTCACACCATTTTATTAACATGAATATTAACCCCATCGTTCCCCACGTAATACGTTGACATGGCATACTTAGAAGGGGAGATTCATCACAAACACAATGGGTTCAACTTGCATAACATTAGCATCAACATGGGTTTTAAAGGTGTCAACATGCATATATGACCATAGCATCAAACCCAACTAGCATAAATAATCAACCCAAACTTGCATGAATCACATATGTCATAAAGAGGGTAACTTGCATAAGTTACTTATGTCATACATAGGGGTAAACTTGCATATGTATGTATGACATACAAAGGTGTAAACTTGCACATGTTACTTGCATATAATCAAACACCAAACTTGCATAACATGTCATATATGAACTTGCATACAATCAAACACCAAACTTGCATAACATGTCATATATGAACTTGCATATAATCAAACACCAAACTTGCATAACATGTCATATATGAACTTGCATATAATCAAACACCAAACTTGCATAACATGGTGTCATAATGGATCAGTGTTTATCATAGTGATTTGCATAACTAGCATCATGAACACATAGCATAAAACTTGCATAACTTGCATAACTTGCATAACATCATGAACACATAGCATATGACTTGCATAACTTGCATAACATCATGAACACATAGCATATGACTTGCATAACTTGCATAACATCATGAACACATAGCATATGATAACATAACTTGCATTGATCCACATACATAACCATAACCTCATTATATCCTATCATAATTAGTTTAGCAATTGCTTGCTAAAGGCATAGAAACTCACAACTTGTTGATTAGCACTCCTATGAAGAAGATTAAGTTGCTAGAGTTGATTAGAAGTTGATTTGAGAAGCTATCTTCTTCTACAATTTGATGGAGGCTCCTTCAAGTTGCATTTTGACGGCATAACGACGTTGTATATATTTTTAGTATGAATTAGGGTAGTCTTAGGGTGTATTTATAGAATTAGTTAAGTGTTTTAGGCCATAGGATTAACCCTAGGATAGTTTAGAGCCATCAGATCTCGTCACAAGCCACCAAACCCAACCCAAAAGCCAAAATAGTGCACCCAGCCAAACTGACCGACAGGGGGGGTCGACCCCTGGGTCGACACATGGGTCGACCCCTTGGGGGGGGGGGTCGACACCCATGTCGACCCTAGTGTCGACACCCTCTATCTGGCGGGAATTTTCCCGCGTCTTCTGAAATTTGAATATTTTAAATCTGTTTTGAATTTTCTGAAACTTCGGATGGCCGTAACTTCTTCATACGAAGTCCAAATCACGTAAACTCGGAATCTATCTCAACCAGAATTCCGAGATGAACACAATGGCGCAACCCGTTTCCCTTAATTCTCACGTCTGAGATTAATTATTCTTTAATTAATAAACCTTAATATTAAGTGAAATTCGGGATGTTACAATTATGCTCGTTAGGCTTTACAAAAACCATGTTCTTATATCTTTTCAACCATCCGTTAAATCAATTTTAAACCATGTTCTTATACTATGCTATTCTCGTTAAATTCTCGTTGTCCTTCAAAACGGAGATTTAATATCCCTCCCGAACAATTTAACTTTCAAGGTGATACAATTTGATCCAAATCTATTTTTTATCCCTCCCGAACTATTTAACTTTGTTTTTTGGATGTTTCGTCAAACATCCGCTGTGCACAAAACACCAACAATTAAGACATGTCTAACAAAAATATCATACATGCCTTTATCTCACGTCGTTATATTGCTATGAAAATTTAGTTTCTTAGGGTTTTCATTTTCGCAATATTCAGTTGGTAAGCTTATATATTGATGTATATCCCTGTGAATGTCTCTATTCTAATTGATCTGATCTAGGGTAGATAAAATTATATTATGTTGGTCAATTTTGTTTGTACGTCTACATTTGTCATTGACTTGTTCTATGTTACTCTAGTGTTACTTTTTACACCTATTCTGAATGTAGTTTGTGATTTCAGTTTACATATAGCCTATATGTCTTGTTATGGTCATGCATCAATGGAATGTTTTATGTTGGTCTTATAATTTGGTTTAAAATAATATTCCTTTCCATTGCAGATTTGTTCACATTGTGAATTTACTGATGAATGTTGAATATGTAAGGGTATTTTGTTAAATTAAAATTAGAGACTTGGAAATTTTCTGCTTTTGATACGATAATGTCCTAGGCATGATCCTAATCAAAAGTCACGATGGAGCTTGATTTCTTCAGCACATACAAGCTTTTTAAGACAATTTTTCATAATAATCTT
>JASFAX010001184.1:0-52450 GCA_030737875.1 Allium sativum
TTTTCTGTAACCATGCATCATACGAGATGACATAGTGTGAGAGCTCATGATGGAGGTTAAGACACTAACTTGATGTAGATGTATGGATGCATTTCGATCAGAAATATCCCTTTTTTTCAATAGAGAGTCGTAAAGTTTGACTTAGTTTATGTACAGATGAATTTCCACCATTTTCTCAATTTGGTTACACATATTCATATTGGGCGATAATTGTTGTTGTTTGTAATTTACCTCAATGGATGTCTATAAAAACTCGATGCATTTTTCTTATAATAATCTTCCATGACCTTGATGGTCTGACACAAGGAATCAATGTTCATTTAAAATTGTTGATTGAAGAATTGAAAACACTATGGTACAGAGGAATTGAAACATACGATTCTTGAAAAAAAATCATATGTTCACTTCATTATTGTGGACTATTGGAATTTTTCCTGCATTTGCAATGCTTTAAGATTGTAATGCAACCGATCAACTAGCCTGTCCTTATTACATTAGGAAAAACACGAGCATTTTGTTTTATAGGATCTAAATTAATTAACCCTAGAGGGGGTTGATTGGGTTTATTGCAGTTTTTCACTAAGTAATAAATAATAGCAACTCAGATAATAATTAGAGTAAATGCGGAAAAAGAAACAACACATAATTTACCCAGCTTTGGCAAAACCCTTCTTATTGCTGCATTCCCCATGGTTTCTATTAGGTATTAAAACATTCTCTACGCTTACAATCCCCTGTAAACTCGCGATAACCGCTTTCAACTATTATAATCCTATGCTCAAAACCCTACATTGATCTTTATCCTCAATATCAAATTTTCCCTAACTACAAAATGTTGTAGCTAGAATTCCCCAAACTACAATCCTTACAGTTTGTCACCTAGTTAAAAGTTAGAGTTCAAAACAAAATAAAAATACAATAGAAAAATCTTAAAAGACCAAACACACTTAAATAAAAACCCTTAAAACATAACATTTTAAAAACTAGGGTTTTCTCCCTTTTAAAATGAGGTATTGGAACTCAGCCCGCTTTAAACTCCTTTGACTTGCTTCACTATGCTTTAGTCATTCGGCCCGTTATTTGTAACAACCCTGGATTTTGGGACCAATTTAAAATTTATTTTTCAAAAAATTTTACAAGGATTTACAGTCGATTTTAATAAACAACGACCTAGAATTTATATAAAAATGAAGCTGAACGTATAAATTTATATTAATTATAAAACGAACTCGTAACGTCGTGGTAGTTTGAAAATTTAGTTTTGAACTTTGAAAGTATGTACAAAATTCAAAATAAGTCGGATTTCAGTAAAGCAAGAAACGTTAGAATGATGATTTGATCATATCTTTCTAACGAATGTTAAAAATTGACATTTCATTTTATAAATTGTATGTTATGTCCAAATATTTTTTTTTAAATAGTCGCTATGGAATCGTTTATAAATTATAATGATTTATTGAATTAAATAAAAGGATTTTCATATGAAATTAATACCGTTTGATTAGAGAACTAAAATATTGAGTTATAAACCCAAGTATGCATCTATTACAACTACATGATATTTCATTAGGATATCTATGTGATAATAATAATTAGTTTATTATTATATTGAATAATTTTGGAATTTAATAATATTATAATAATATTATATAGGCCTTAAAAATAGCCATTTTACAAACGAACTCTATTTTCGACGAAGTTAATATTTTTGGATTTGAAATGTCAAATTATTGTTAGGTTTAAAATTTCAAATCAATTGAAATTATATGTAAGCGTGACAGACTTAAACGCGTGTTGAAATTCAATTAAAATTCAATAAGCTAGAAATAAGGCCATTTTTTTGGATTGGTCGTGCCTGACTTTCATTGAAATGGTCGCGGTCAATTCACGCGGAATTATTTGTTTTACGAACACGCTTAGCCATTGGATTTTATCGAAGCAGTACACCTTCTAAAGTGAATGACGGTTGTGCCTTTTTGATTGCTACAACCTGTTTTGCAACAACAAAAACATTGCACATTTTTGGGCTAATATTTTGTTATCGACTTCCCATATCAACAACAGATTAGTCAGTTAAAATTTTTAGTTATGGAAAATTTCTGTTATGAATTGAATAATATGTCCATACAGAATAGTTTTATTCTACGGTTTATAGCTCGTCGAATATTACCTGCACAAACACGATATTCTAATTCGAATTTGTGTTGACGCTTAAGATCAACTACTCGATACAATCTGATTGTAGATTTCAATCGTCATTGTTTAAACGACTTATTTGATGGGGTACGACATTTCACATTTTAGGAAATGCGTACTTATGATTTATTTCCTGCTTCCTTTTTAAGAAGTCTTGGATATTTGTGCCTCTGTCTGGGAGGTCTTTATCCTTCACTGTGGGAAATATTTTGGTGCTCAATGTCCATTTTCTTTGTCGATTAGTTCTGACATCGGAGACTCAATTGGATGCACATACTATAGAGAGGTCGTTTATAATCCAATGTTTGTCTTCTCTTGTCGACTGAGTCGACATGATAGGCTTCACTGAGTATCGTTGATCTCTGCTATGGAGAAGTTGCCCTTTTTATGAAAAGAACTTTTGCTGTTATTCCCCCACTTGGGAAGGACTTTGAATTTCGTTGCCCCGCTCGGGGAGGATTTTAGATTAGATGCCCCTGCTAGGGGAGGACATTCGGTTTAGTGCCCCCACTCGGGGAGGTTTTTGGGTTTAGTGTCCCTGCTCGAGGAGGTCTTTGGATTTAGTGCCCCCGCTCTGGGAGGTCTTTGGATTTAGTGCCCCCGCTCGGGGAGATCTTTGAATTCAGTGCCCCCGCTCAGGGTGGTCTTTGGATTTAATGCCCCCTCTCGGGGAGGTCTTTAGATTTAATGCCCCCGCTCAGGGAGGTCTTTGAATTTAGTGCCCCCGCTCAGGGAGGTCTTATATTTTGTGCCCCCATTCGGGGAGGTCTTTGGATTTAATGCCCTCGCTCGGGGAGGTCTTATGTTTTGTGCCCCCACTAGGGGAGGTCATTGGATTTAATGCCTCGCTCGGGGAGGTCTTTGAATTTAGTGCCTCCGCTCGGGGAGGTCTTATATTTTGTGCCCCCACTCAGGGAGGTCTTTGCGCTTCACTCGGGAAGCATTTGCTTTATTTGGTGGTTTTTCTTGTTGCATCATTTCGGGAGGCCGACGCCAGTTCCTTTCTCAGACGCTTGACATGGAAGGCTTTCTTAATTAAGGAACTGGGGCCTTGAACTTCTCACTTGGGAAAGTACCCCTTCGACCAAAGTTACAACCCTCTCATTTGTTTATCGTAGCGCTTGCTCGCTATTTGCATCTTGGCAACTCTTCCCGTTCACTTTTCAAGGCGGTGCTTTTCTATTTTTTCATTTGTGCATGTTTGTATTTGCAGTATTTAACGTCTGGACTAGTGTAGTTGGGTTGCTATGTTTTGTCAGATTTTACAGGAAAAAGCGCTGGACAGATGGCCGGCAATATGAAATCATCTTTTAAGCAAGTTTTGATTTGACATACAATTTTGCAAGTAAGGAATTTATTCAGGTAGATATGCTCTTAATCACAGATCTAATTGTTCAATATAGCATTTGTAAAATATTATAGATTTTTAACAAGAATTTTGAATACAACATGATGTAAAGCATGAAAAATAAAGTTGTGGCAATGATGATAGCTTATTTTGAGCCATTTAGACTGAAGTGCCAATCAATGGTAATCATTTAATGATCGGCCTTGCATGAACTCGTGCTGGAGTTTCATTACTTTGACTGGTTTTATTTATGGGCGCACTTTGCCCTTGAAACGCTAAAGCAGAATTTGAGGCTTGTGGATCCTTGATATACTACTGTATCCAGTTTTTCCTTATCATCTCCTCGATGAGGTTCTTCAAGTGTCAACATTCATTAGTGTCATGCTCAGGTTGGTTGTGAAAACGACAGAATTTTCCAGAATTTGCAGCTCTCTTGGAGATATTCAGCGATGGTGGTTCTAGATAGGGTTCTGTATCTTTGATGGCGAGGTATATGTTCTCTGGAGTATTATTTAGAGGAGTGAATTCAGCGGGTGCAATGAAACGAGTTTTCTTTCCATCTCGATTATCTTTCCCGTCGTTTCCTCTCTTTTAACCTTTCGGATTCTTCTGATTGTATTGAGTAGCAGCATTTTTGGGAGTTTCAAGGAAATGGTTAGCATCAATAATCTGAAGAGGCACAGCATTATTATCCACTCTCGTATACTCCTCTATTTTTTTATAGAATTTTTCAAGCGTGCTGGTTCTTTCATTTTAATCCATTTCCCAAA
Source organism: Allium sativum (assembly GCA_030737875.1). Lineage (NCBI taxonomy): Eukaryota > Viridiplantae > Streptophyta > Magnoliopsida > Asparagales > Amaryllidaceae > Allium > Allium sativum. Next base: position 4,315 of record JASFAX010001184.1, read on the forward strand.
TTCGCTCTTTTCATCTATGGTGCCTATTAGAGACATTAAGATCATGCGAGATTTGGGATTCCTTACTTCAGACAAAGTGGCGTTGATCCTCTTGAGGAATGCTTTAACAGACTCTCCTGAGTTTTGCTTCATTGATGTCAAAGTGATAACATCTTTAGCCTTCGTAGCTTGCAACCTAAACTGCTCTTTGAACTTTAGAGTCAAATCGTCAAATCGGTCAATGGATTTGGGCAGCAGCCTTGTGAGCCATAATGATGCCACGCTTTCTAGATAGAGAGGGAGGAACAAGCACTTGATCTCGTCTATCGCCTTGGCTGCATTCATATGCCATTCATATCTATATAGAAAGTGATTTGGATCAGAAGTTCCATAGTACGGAGGCAGAATGGGATGAGTGAACTTTTTAGGGAACTCAGCTTTGCAGATTCTCTTCGAGAATGAATTTTTGTTGGAAGAGAAGTTCCATTCTCTTTCACCGTCATTGCGAGCTATGTTATATTTCATGATTTGCTTTACCATATTTGCAATATATTCCTTTGAGTTGCATCTTTCCACAGAGCGGACATCGATCTCTTTGTTGGATGCCCGTCTTGGCGAGCGATCACAATTAGAGGATCCAGGTCTTTTACCTCCATTATGGGGAGGTGCCCTCTTGACGGGACTTGCAACTTATCGGGTATTTCGATCAGAGTGGCTTTTAGATTTTGGCTTTGAATCCTGAACTTCAGCTTTGTTCTTATCGCTTTCTTATCCATCGAGGCCTTCCAAATTATCGTTATGATTATGATCAGAAGCTGCCAAATTCGTGTTCTCTTCAAGGTTGACATGAATCTTCTGAGGAGGAGCGGGATTTTCTTGGGTGTTTAGAACAACGTTCATTTTCTCCATCAAAAGCATCATTAGCATCTATCAAAGCTTTATTTGAAGTCTCCATTTGTTGGTTTAAATTGGCAACAATGGCATCCAACTCAGCTCTAGTTACTCTGGCCTCACCTATTGAGTTTTCTCCAACTTCAAAGCAGTTTTTAAGTGGTATAACTTCATCATTAGCAACGTTGTTGTTTTCTCTAATGGTTCTACTTGAAGTTTTCTTAGACTTAGCCATTATCACGGACATGGTTTGAATTTCGGAGAGAATTTGTCACTTAGCCCAGGTCTTAGATTTTGAGAATCCATAATAGAAGTGGGCTTAGAACTTCAATGCAAGGCTCTTAAGCTTGAGAGGAGTATCAACATGGCCCCACGGTGGGCCCAAATGTTGTAACCAAAAAATGGTCACAACACCAAAGATATCTTTTCGATAATTCACCAAAAGGTTAGAATTAGGAAAATGGATCCACAATCACAAAAAGTAGTAAAAATAAGAAGATTTTTAGAGTGGTTTGGTCAATTGAGACCTACGTCCACTATGGTAACAAGTTTCATTATCACTGCAACAATTACAAAGGACATGACTACTCTTTTTACATTCATTACTCTCTTTTACATTGATCTTCTACTGTTTCCTTTCTTTTCCCTCTAGATTTCACTTGATTTTGCAAAGGAATCGGTGAGATCTTTTATTTTGTGATGGTAGTTGTGTGGATATTCAACCACTTAGACACTCAAATGATTTTCACCATATTCATGATGATCTTGTGTTGGATCTAGGCTTTGGAGAGAGGTAATGGTAGTTGTAGATCACTTAGATGGTGTTTGAGAGATTTTTAATGAAGTTTGGCGAAGATTTGATCCATTTGTTGTTGAAGGAGGATGGATTGTTCTTGAGAAGTCATTAATGGAGCTTGGAGTGCTTGAAAGTTGTGGAGAAATGATTTGAGCTGCCCTTCGAGGTCCAAAACTCTTCCTCCGGAATGGTTGAGAAGTGGGGTATTTATAGTTGTAGTTTTGGGGTAGTGACAGTATTGTAATTTAGATTTGCAGGTACCGGTCGTTCATATGCGTATTTACGAAAATGCCATTGGAAAGTTGTGCACAGCTGGAAACAGCTGGCATGACCGACCCCAGATACATGCTCTTCCAAGAATGTGCGACCCCGATTCCATGAACGACCGTCCTAAAGCAAGTATGCGCGACCACTGCCTTTTGTGAGCGACTGAAAACTTTCTATGTGAACCGACCCACGTGGGAGCTTCGTTGATCGACCATGCTACAAATTGTATAGCCACCTAACACCTTTACGTGTCCACACTTTATGTTATCATGATTTTATATAAGTACAGTTGTTCCTTAGTGATATGTTTTGGTAACCTCTTTGTTCATTGCATCTTCTCCCATTCTATCACGTAACTGTTTCACATAGGAATATGCTCAACCCATCATCAAGCTTAGTGCTTGACCTCTTCATTCAACAGTGATGCTTGACCGACCATCGGAGCAGCTGCTATCATGTGTGACCCTCTGCTGAAGCACTGCTTGACCCATAGCTTATGGTGCCACTCGGCCAGCCTGTTGCTTGAACAAGGGCTGGACGACCAGATTGGTGTTGTACGACCAGATTGCTTGACCCATGGCACTGAGGTGAACAACCAGGTATGCTCGACCCATCTGGGAAGCTTTTGCTCGACCCCATTATGACGTGGCAATGTTTTATGATGGCCACCTAGCTTTCATGTAGTGTTTGACTCATGCACTTCTTGTGTTCGATGAAAAGACTTTACTATATATAAATGATGCAACGCTTGTATTATGAGCTGGAATGATCCATATACGTGCTGGTGTATATCAGCATTATACTTGTTAGATTACTACGTATTCTAACTCAAAATGGAACCTTGTTAGATTACTACGTATTCTAACTCAAAATGGAACCGGCATTGCATATGTGAGTGGTCGAATTCACGAGGTACAACTTGTTTCTTCATTATGTTATAGACAATTTATGTTGTTGTGATGAACTAATACATGAATGATTCATGAACACTTGGTATATGATTAAATGATGGTGAGAGCGTGCTTGCTCCAGCACTTGGATGTATGCTGATCTTCTTGTATTAGCAGGAAAACCATATTTCATGTTCACTTAACCGTGAAGTTAATATGACCAGTGCTTTAGCTAATATGCGAGTCGGACTCATTGTGGAACCATAACGACCAGTCCATGTAATGTAACTCACATTAGTAGCTACGGGTTCAAACCACATTGTAAGTCGTATGTTGGACCCAGTGTACGTGACTGCATCCGATCTGTCAACTAATAATCGGCTTGACCCATCATATAACAATAAAACCAATCCATGGACTTTAAATATTAACGATTTATTGCACATGTATTTTACTAATTATATCTGACCCGTGTTTTAAATAAGGTTGACATTTTTCCCTCGAAGCTTGTGTTTTTACTTGCGAAAAATGCAAGTTTTGAAATGAGCGTTGTAATTAATATATTTTGTGTCAAATACACATGAATAGATTGTGAGAAGACGTCGCTTTCATTCATTTATTTTGGATTTTCCCGGACCGGATTCTAATAAAAGCTTGACAGGTTACCCCAAAATTCTGTAGTGGACCGGACACAGCTTGCTACAGGTCGACCTGGCCCACACTTCCTATGAATTGGTTTGTATTTTGGCGAGGTGCACTTTCTATTGAATCGATAATTCATGTATGACTTCGAGTTTTTATTGCAAAACTTCATTATTGTAAATGGATAAGCCTCCTTGTTGTTTATGGCTTTTGTTGACGATGCATGAACTTTGCTCACTTGAACTGCATATGGAATTTTCATTGTTGACCCAAATTTTTGCCAAATTCTTTACAATCGGGTACATAAGAGCTTGTTGATGATATCTCGAGCTCAAATTCATTTTCTAAATGCTCTATTGCACGAATCTGGTTGCGCTTACAGATGCTCCAATTTCGAGTTTGAGTGTTTACTGTTGATAACATCGTGCTAGTGTGTGAAATCCTCGATCTTAACTCGAGTGCGTAAAACAAATGAAATTCGTGATGGACTGGTCGTTCCCAACTTCCATCGAAATGGTTGTGGCCAATTCACACTGAATTATTTGTTTTATGAACACGCTTAGCCACTTGATTTTATCGAAGTAGTACACCTTCTAAAGCGAACGACGGTTGTGCCTTTTTCAATGTTGTAACCTGTTTTGCAACAACAGAAACATTGCACATTTCTGGGCTAATATTTTGTTATCAACTGCCCATGTCGACAAAGTCAGTTTAGTTATGGCGAATTTTTGTTATGAACTAAATGATATGTATACAAAACTGTTTTATTCTACGATTTATAGCTCGTCGAATATCACCTGCACAAACACGATATTCTAATTTGAATTCGTGTTGATGCTTAATATCAACTCCTCGATACAAGCCGATTGTAGATTTCAAGCATCATTGTTTAAATGGCTTATATAATGGTGTACGATATTTCACATTTTAAGAAGCACGTACTTGTGATTTATTTCCTGCTTCTTTTTTAAGAAGTCTTGGATATTTGTGCCCCTATCTGGGAGGTCTTTATCCTTCACTGTGGGAAGTATTTTGGTGCTCAATGTTCGTCTTTTTTGTCGATCAGTTTTGACATCAGAGACTCCATTGGATGCACATACTATGGAGAGGTCGTTTATAATCCAACGTTCGTCTTCTCTTGCCGGCTGAGTCGACATGATAGACTTCACTGAGTATTGTTGATCTCTGCTATGGAGAAGTTGCCATTTCTATGAAAAGGACTTTTGTAGTTATGCCCCCACTTGGGGACGACTTCGAATTTCGTGCCCTGCTCGAGAGGACTTTGGATTTGATGCCCCTGCTAAGGGAGGACTTTGGGTTTCGTGCCCCCATACAGGGAGGTCTTTGGATTTAGTAACCCCGATCGGGGAGGTCTTTGGATTTAATGCCCTTGCTCGGGGAGGTCTTTTAGTGCCCCCACTCGGGGAGGTTTTTGGATTTGATGCCCCTGCTCGGGGAGGTCTTTAGATTTAGTACCCTCGCTCAGGGAGGTCTTTGAATTTAGTGCTCCCGCTATGGAGGTCTTATATTTTGTGCCCCCGCTCGGGGAGGTCTTTGGATTTAATGCCCCCACTCGGGGAGATCTTTGAATTTAGTGCCCCTGCTCGGGGAGGTCTTATATATTGTGCCCCGACTAGGGGAGGTTTTTGGATTTAATGCCCCTGCTCGCGGAGGTCTTAAATTTTGTGCCCCCGCTAGGGGAGGTCTTTGCGCTTCACTCAGGAAGCATTTGCTTTATTTGGTGGTTTTTCTTGTTACATCGTTTCGCGAGGCAGGCGCCAGTTCCTTTTTCAGACGCTTGACTTGGCAGGCTGTCTTAATTAAGGAACTGGGGCCTTGAACTTCTCACTTGGGAAAGTACCCTTTCAACCAAAGTTACAACCCTCTTATTTGTTTGTCGTGGCGCTTGCTTTCTATTTGAATCTTAGCGACTCTTCCCATTCACTTTTCAAGGCAGTGCTTTACTATTTTTACATTTGTGCATGTTGGTATTTGAAGTATTTGATGCCTGGACCAGTGTTGTTGGGGTCGCTATGGTTTGTCAAATTTTACAGGAACAAGCGCTCGACAGATGACCTGCAATATGAAATCATCTTTTAAGCAAGTTTTGATTTGACATACAATTTTGCAAGCAAGGAATGTATTCAGGTAGATATGCTCTTAATCACAGAGCTAATTGTTCAGTACAACGTTTTTAAAATATCATAGACTTTTTAATGAGAATTTTGAATACAACATGAAGCAAAGCATGAAAAATAAAGTTGTGGCAATGATGATCGCTTATTCTGAGCCATTTAGATTGAAGTGCCAATCAACGGTAATCAGTTAATGACCGGCCTTGCATGAACTTGTTCTGGAGTTTCATTACTTTGACCGGTTTGATTTATGGGTGCACTTTTCCCTTGAAGCGCTGGAGCAAAATTTGAGGATTGTGGATCCTTGATATACTACTATAGCCTAATTTTCCTTATTAGCTCCTCGATGAGGCTTTTCAAGTGTCGGAAATCATTAGTGTCATTCCCATGTTGGTTGTGAAAACGATAGAATTTTTCAGAATTCGCAGCTCTCATGGAGATATTCAGCAATGGTGGTTCTGGATAGGGTTCTGTATCTTTGGTGGCGAGGTATATGTTCTCCGGAGTATTATTCAGAGGGGTGAACTCAGCGGGTGCAAAGAAGCAAGTTTTCTTGCCATCTTGATTATCTTTCCGTCATTCCCTCCCTTTTGACCTTTGGGATTCTTCTGATTGTATTGAGTAGGAGCATTTTTGGTAGTTTCAAGGAACTGGTTAGCATCAATAATCTGAAGAGGCACAACATTATTGTCCACTCTCATATACTCCTCTGCTTTTTTATAGAATTTTTCAAGCGTGTTTGGTTCTTTCATTTTAATCCATTTCCCAAATTCGTTTTTTTTCATTTATGGTGCCGATTAGTGACATTAAGATCATGCGGGGTTCGGGATTCCCCAATTCGGACAAAGCAGCGTTGAACCTCTTGAGGAATGCTTTAGCAGACTCTCTGGGTTCTTCTTCATTGATGTCAAAGAGATAACATCTTTAGCCTTCGTAGCTTGCAGCCTAAACTGCTCTTTGAACTTTAGAGTCAAATTGGTCAACGGATTTGGGCGACAGCCTTGTGAGCCATAATGATGCCACACCTTCTAGATAGAGAGGGAAACACAGGCACTTGATCTCATCTGTTGACTTGATTGCATTCATATGCTTTTCATATCTATACAGTAAGTGATTCGAATCAGAAGACCCCTTGTACGAATGTAGAGTGGGATGAGTGAACTTTTTGGGGAACCCAGCTTTGCGGATCTTCTTCGTGAATGGATTTTTACTGGGGGAGAAGTTCCATTCTCTTTCACTGTCATTGTGAGTCATGCTATCTTTCATGATTTGCTTTACCATATTTGCGATATATTCCTTTGTGTTGTGTCATTCCACAATGCGGACTTCGATCTCTTTGCCGGATGCCCATCTTGGCGAGCGACCACGATCAGAGGATCTAGGTCTTTTACCTCCATTATGCGGAGGTGCCCTCTTGGCGGCACTTGCAACTCGTCGGGTGTTTTGATCGGAGTGGCTTTTAGCTTTCGTCTTTGAATCCTGAACTCCAGCTTCGTTCTTAGCGCTTTCCCATCCATCGAGGCCTCCCATATTTTCATTATGATTGTGATCATAAGCTGCCGAATACGTGTTCTCTTCAAGGTTGACATAAATCTTCTGAGGAGGAGAGGGATTTTCTTGAGCGTTTAGAAGAGCGTTCATTTTCTCCTTCAAAGCATCATTAGCATCCATCAAAGCTTTGTTTGAGATCTCCATTCGTTGGTTTAAATTAGCGATAATAGCATCCAACTAAGATCTAGTTACTCCGGTCCTACCTATTGAGTTTTCTCCAACTTCAAAGCGGTTTGTATGTGGTGTGACTTCGTCGTTAGCAACAGTTTCGTTTTCTCTAGTGGTTCTACTTGTAGTTTTCTTAGACTTAGCCATTATCTCGGACATGGATTTGAATTTTGGAGAGAATTTGTCACTTGGCCCAGGTCTTAGATTTAGAGAATCAATTGTAGAAGTGGGATTAGAACTTCAATGCAAAGCTCTTAAGCTTGAGAGGAGTATGAATGTGGCCCATGGTGGGCGCCAAATGTTGTAACCAAAAAATGGCCATAACATTAAAGATATCTTTTTGATACTTCACCAAAAGGTTAGAACTAGGAAAATAGAGCCACAATCACAGAAAGTAGTAAAAACAAGAAGATTTTTATAGTGGTTCGGTCAATTGAGATCTACATCCACTATGGTAACAAGTTTCATTATCACTACAACAATTACAAAGGACATGACTTCTCTTTTTTACATTCATTACTCTCTTTTACAATGATCTTCTACTTTTTCCTCTCTTTTCCCTCTATATTTCACTTGAATTTCCGAAGGAATCGGTGAGATCTTTTGATTTGTGATGGTAGTAGTATGGATATTCAACTACTTAGACACTTGGATGATTTTCACTAGATCCATGATGATCTTGTATTGGATCTAGGCTTTGGAGAGAGTTAATGGTAGTTGGAGATCACATAGATGGTGTTTAAGAGATTTTTAATGAAGTTTGGAGAAGATTTGATCCATTTGTTGTTGAAGGAGGATGGCAGAGCTTGAGAAGCCATTAATGGGGCTTGGAGTTCTTGAGAGTGGTGGAGAAATGATTTGAGCAGCCCTTCGGGGTCCAAAAATCCTCCCCTTGAATGGTTGAGAAGTGGGGTATTTATAGGTGTATTTTGGGGATAGTGGCAATGTTGTAATTTAGGTGTGCAGGGTATGAGTCTTTCATAGGCGTATTTACGAAAATGCCATCAGACAACTGTGCACAGCTGGCATGACTGACCCAAATGCATGCTCGACCAGGAATGCTCGACCCCTATTCCATGAACGAATGACCTGAAGCAAGTATGCGCGACCACTGCCTTTTGTGAGCGTATAACACTTTCTATGTGAACCGACCCACGTGGGAGCTTAGTTGACCGACCACGCTACAAATTGTATAGCCCCTAACACCTTTGCTTGTCCACACTTGACGTTATCATGATTTTATATAAGTATAGTTGTCCCTTAGTGATATGTTTTCGTAACCTCTTTGTTCATTGCATCTTCTCCCATTCCATCACGTAACCCGTACACCATAACAGCAATTTTAACACCCCCCCCCATCCACAAAATTTGATACAGGTTATAGCCATATCAAAGTTGACTCGGTTATTAGCCGTATCTAAATAGTTAGATAAGGCGATGAACCTAATTTAAATTTGATTCGAGTGTTAGACCATTTCAAAATCGTGCCTTGTTGTGTAAAACTTTTGGCCGAAAACGCACACCCATCCCTCCAAAATTTTAATCCTTTCAAGCTCTCTCCCTCCCTTTTTTTATTTCCCTCATCTAATATTATATCCCCCAATTTCCATTTCTAGAAATCGCTCCCAAAAAATTATAGGAATCTGTAAGTTGTCTGCTCAAATCTGCTTCTTTGTCATTGTCTGCAAATCGTGCGTCTTTATTGCTCGTAAAATTTTGGTTTGATTTGGTTTCTAGTAATGGATACTTTTTGCACACGTTATTTGATTTATTTCCTTGTATTAGTCATACTGGATATATAGAATATGAACCTTGAATTTTGTTTGTTAAACTACCATACTCATTCCAGTAAATAAAACTAGTTTTAGGTTAACTAGTTAATTCATGTGCTAAACAATACACAAGAATTAGCTAGTTTTATTTACTTTTCATGCACCAGACTTAGACAAATGTACTGAAACTAACTTGTTAAGGCCTGAAAATGTATTGAACCTAGCTAGACAAACTAGGCTCTCTAAGTCCTGAAAATTTGTTTTATGTTTTAATGGAGAAAGACACGGGCATGCATGAATAGGGGTGGGCCCATTTGTGATCCAATGATCGATGAAAAAACAACAACTTGCCAATGAAAACGTACATTCAAAGAAAGATACGGTCATGTGTTTAGAGGTGGGCCCATTAGTTTCATGTGATTTTTAAGTTGTAACAATTTTTGGATATATAGGCGGGCAACATGCCATTCATTATAGACAAAAAGTGGATTAGTGAATCTAATCAAAGTTCTCTATACTATATTGATGGGGTGAACATGTTTATTTGCTCTGCTGAAGAAAACGATGGTAAGAAAGGTGTGTATTTATGCCCTTGCAATCAGTGCCAAAATATGAAGATGTTCAAATTAGATGAAATTCATTTTCATTCGCTTAGATGAGGTTTTATACAATCATATAGCATGTGGTATTTTCATGGGGAAAAAGGGTGGAGATGGGAAAATAGCAACCAATTAGTAATGCCATAAGTACTGACGAGGTTGAACATATTATGATGGAAGATCTAGTCAGTGATGCAAATAGATTTCATGATTTTCAACCTGAAAATCCATTGTTTGATCATGCTAATGTTGGAGAGCAGTGTACGGATGATGACAATTGGCAGGCCAATGAAAGTAAGAAGTATATACCATTTTATAAAAGCGCAAAAGAGCCACTGTATCCTTCATGTCCAAAAGGGATAACAAAGCTGTATGCCATTGTGAAACTGAATAGCTTGAAGACCCAATACGACTTCTCAGATAATGGTGTGACTGCACTATTCGAACTAATAAAGGAGTTACTACCTGTAGGTAATACGCTGCCGACAAAATACCACGACGTGAAGACGTTCATTAAGCAAGTTGGGATGAATTACAAAACTTATGAAGCATGCATCAATGATTGCATGTTGCACTAGAAAGACGATGCGAATAGAGCTTCTTGTACAAATTGCAATGAACTAAGATATATGACATCTTTTAACAAAGAGAGAAAAGGAACCAAAGTACCTCGAAAGACATTAAGACATTTTCCATTAATTTCTAGAATGAAGAGATTGTATACCATACCATGGATAGCAGATGCAATGAGCGGACATGGTCATGCCAAGTCTAATCCAAACGTAATGCGTTATCCATGTGACACCTCTCAATGGAAAGTCGTGGATTCTTTGGACAAAACATTCGCAGTCGAGCCACGAAATATCACACTTGGAATAGCAACATATGGTTTCTGTCTGAATGCTTCTTTTTCTAACCCTTATAGTTGTTGGCCGGTAATTGTACATTTATGTGCATGAAACGGGAGTTTTCAATGTTAACACTATTGATTTCTAGGCCAAAACAACCGAGGAAGGATATTGATGTTTATTTAGAGCCGTTGACAGACGAGTTAAAGCAGTTATGGGAAGGAGTTGTTACATATGATTGATCAAATAAATCCGAGTTTACAATGAGAGCTAGGGTGCTGTGGGTGATCCATGATCACCTTGCTCTTGGGACTTTGTCGGGATGTACAACTCACGGTACTTTGCATTCCCGTTTGTGGGGGAAACACTTGTTCTTACGATCTTCTTGAAAGTAGAAGATGTGTTTTATGGGACATCGAATGTATCTTCCTAACGAAAGCAGGTTTCGATACGACAAGACAAAATTTCAACAATGAACAAGAACTTAGTCGTTCTAAAAGGCCATTGAATAGTTTTGAAGTTGAAAAGAGAGTAGCGAATATCAAAATGAAAATCGGTAAACACAAAGAAGAATTTGGTCGAAAAAGGAAAAAGTTGGCGTTGAAGAAGGTGACAATGTTTCTCCTTGGTATAGGAGGTCTATATATTTTTATTTACCATATTGGAAAGCAAATGTGATTCGATATAATATTGATGTTATGCATACGAAGAAGAATGTCACACGGCATCTCATCAGCACCATTATGGACCATAAAGAGAAGTCAAAAGATGGCATCAATGCACGCAAGGATATGAAAACCATGGGTATAAAACAAAAGTTGTGGGTGATGGAAGAACCCGAAACAAATAAAATAATCATACCAAAGGCAACTTTCACCTTGAGCAAAGAAGAAAAGATAATGTTTTGCACCATATTGAAAATTTTGAAAGTATCTAACAAATTCTCCTCTAATTTCCGCAACAACGTGATCATCAATCCTCCCGATCTAAGAAACATGAAGTCACGTGATTACCACGTCATAATGCAACATCTGCTTCCAGTATTGCCTCAACATACTTATACACAACATAAGGATCTACGAAATGAAGTCCATCGTATTAGTCTATTCTTTAACATTTTGTGCTCAAAGGTGATCAACAGGGAACACCTTATAAAAGCAAAGGCTATGTTTGTGGAAGCAATGTGTGTTTTTGAAAAACATTTTCCACCTGCATTTTTCGATATCAGTATCCATGTTATGGTTCATTTAGCCGATCAAGCATTGGTTGGTGGCCCTGTCAGATATAGATGGATGTATCATTTTGAATGGTAAATAACTAATTTCAGTTATGTACACTATTATTCAGTATAAATAGCTATCATGTGCAATATATAATTGATCACATTCATAGGTTGATGAAAACATATAAAGGGTATGTGCGTAATAAAAGATACATTGAAGGGTGTATTGCAGAAGGATATATCATACAAGAAGCTAGCCTTTATTGCATGAAATATATCCCAAATAGAGGATATGGCAATCATAAACATAACCGAGAAACATTTTTAGACGAGGATGATGAGTTTGTTGGTGAGATACCTTTGGATAATAGTAAAGATATAACGTTAACCTAAGTGCAATTTGAACAAGTGCGTAGATGGGTCCTAAATAAGTATAATGGATTGGATCCATAGATGAAGTAAGTTCATGAAGTAGGTTTTGAATTTCCAATTTTTAATTCAATTTATATATTCATTTTGATATGTGTTATCTACGAATAGAAGGTACAACTCCTATGTGAAAAGCACTAAATTTCAACCACGAGGCAGAGGTACAACTATCAAAGTCGTTAAACCTTTCACTATATGGTTACGTAATGAGGTATTACATCATCTAAAATATTTCACATGTTTATAAGTTTGCAATACACCTTCGTGAAAATGCTTGGTATTCTTCTTGTGTTTTATGTAGTTGTTGAATTACAGCGATGTAGACCCAACTCTTAGGCAACTAATACACGGGCTGAAGTTCATAACGCTTAGTTATACGAAGTACCAAGTGAATGGGTTTTAATTTTCATCAATACTGTACGAACACCAAATGGTAACATAAGATAGCGGTGTATGCATGAGAGCAATTACAAAATTTAGAGAGAGTGGTAAAGATAAAAATTATAAGGAAGAAGAAACAACGTATTAAAGAGTCATTCAGCAAATACTTGAGTTGGATTACACTGAATTCAAGTAAACAGTTTTTTATTGTGATTGGGTAAAAGTCGAGGAGAAGATCAATGGTAGCAAAATAGATCCCGCTTCAAACTTGATCATGGTTAATTTAGGAAAACAAAAGAACAAAGACAACGTGAATGATGAGCCTTTTTTGCATCAGAAGCGAGTTAAGTGTTCTACTCAAAAGATTTAAAAAATGACGGTTGGTCTATGGTTTTGCATACACCAAAATGGTTGACTAGCAATGTGGATGGCATTGAGTCTCCTACCGTTTATCAATCAGCTTTTGAAGACAATGAAAAACTAGAAGATCTAACCAAACTCATGTGTTAACCTATGAATTGTTGAATGCTTTTTTACCAAGGAATCATATGTATTTGGAATGCCCTGACTTACACTTTTTGATTGCATTCCATTCTAGTTTTATTATTTCTTTTAACTATTTCAAAGCGAGTAAGATTTATGAATTGTTGAGTGAAAATGTAATAGAGAACACGATTAGTAACAAATGTTATTAATATTCTAATTCGTTGTGTTTGTCCTGATTCTTAATGTTTCTTTAAAAGATGGCAGTAATATTATATTTTGCAGGAAAATGCGTCACATGATCCCACATCATCACATGCATTATGCTCGAAAGAACAAAAAGTTGACCAAAACCTACTAGGTATTCCAGTCTCAGAAAACGCTCCAAAAATCGCTACTATGCTTGGTAAAATAGTACGAGCTTAGATGCCGATATCTTACACAGGTTGGGATAAAGTACCCAAAACATATAAGGTTGGTGATAAATTTGTGAAAGTTAGCATTTAAATGTTACAGTTTATTTTTACAGTCTCTGACGCTTAATTTTTGCAGAAAATATATTTGCTTGAGCCGCTTTCAAAGGAATTGTTTTTTACAAATATGGTCAAGGCTTTTAGGAGACACAAGAAAAACTTGATAGCAAATTTTTATGACACTTTCGACAATGACGAAGAACGGTTGAAAATTTTTCCACCTATAATTGCTCAAGATGATTGATACGAGTTCATAAAGAATGAAGCAACGCCTGAAGCGAGTGGAAGAAGGGAGGCAGGCAAAAAAATAGATCCAGTCTAAATTATGCCCACCATGTAGGACGTAAAAGTCACGCTAGAGTAGAATAAGAATTGGTAAATTATTTGATCATTTTCTTTCAATAGTAATAAAAAAACACAATTAAGGGAGAGAATATACATGAAATGGAATATGTTGCAGATCGTTGCAAGTCCATATGTAAATATCAACCGTCATCAAGTATGGGAGAAAACACACACGAAAAAAGATGGTAGCATATCAGATGTCTCGTCTGTGTACTTCATAAGTTTTTACTTTTATTATGGTTAATTTGGGTATGCACTGGTACAAATGTTTATTAGTTGACAGTTGAAATGATTATTTTTATGTTAAGCAAATTTCTTCTTGTTTTGATTCAGTTCTAGGCATATACAATTTGAATGAAATCATTTTGATTTACACCTATAAGAGGTGTGCATTTTATGTCATATAACCATAGGAATGTGAATGCGTATTGTTGTGAATTTTTCCTAGAGGATTTGTTAGGTATATACGATAATATATTGTATTATCTATTGTTATGGGACTTTCATTTCCCAACTGAGAAGCTCCTTTCCTTTTAGGCTTTCCGTAATTTTGATTAGTTTCTCATTACATTTTCTTCATTAGATGTTTTTATTGTTATGATGCTATTGTTTGGATTGAATTTATTTAGTTAGGAGTAACAATTATAGTTACAAGTTGTTACAAGCAAATGTTGGTGTAAACGCATTTAACTTTTATCCCAGGATCAAATTGCCAAAATGAAGGAAAAGATCACCGATAGCGATGAAGAAAAATTGCATGTGGATGAAGATATCTTATCACAAGTGTTGGGTAAGGATACAAGGGGTAGGAGCCGCGCTGCTAGGAGCATCATACCAAAGATGCATGTTAAGGCTTGTGCCATTGTACAAAAACGATTCAAACATGTTCGTGAAGACAATGATGAGTTGAAACTGAGTGTGGGAAGCTTGGAGGGTATGATGGCTGATATGAAGGGTACAGTGGGAAATTTGTCTGGGAAAATGGAGGTTCTAGTCAACATAGTGGGAACTTTGACTAAACAAGGAATTCACGCACCGTTAACTCCGTCGGATGAAGGACACAGCAGTACACAAATCAGTGCATCAAAGGTTGTTGCTTCTCCGATCCAGGATACGACCAATGTGGCGAACAATCAATGATGTGAAATTCTCCACTCTGATCTAGACATAGTAGCAACAGGTATTTATTAGCAGTAAGAAATCAAACTTTCCTTCAAATTTTAATCTACTGCGTAATATATAGTTAGCTTAAGCATTTACGGATGGATGTTGCAGTGTGGCTCTAGTTCACATATAAATTAAAAAGAGTTTGATTGAATCTGGTTGCATAAAACTTGTTTGCATGTATTTTTGCATATGTACGATGGTTTGGTTGCATTTTCTTTGACCTTATTGCTAATAATTCTAAAGAGAGTGCTTAAAGTATAACGGATATGTACTCCAGTCTAGTTATTTTAATAAAATCATATTTTATTAATACTGTCCTTTGAAATTCTCGACTTTATTGCAAAAGGTATTGTATGTCGAGATTATACGTTATCCAGATGCCATGGGAAAGCTGTACCACCTATACATGAAAAACTAGTTTTGGACAGTATACTGCTACCAGATGAGAAAACCGGCAAACTAAATCGTCAATTTGCAGAGATCTTTGTTGAAGTCGAAGTGGGAGGGTTTGTGTGTCATGTGAAATCCCTGAATCATTATCTTTAGACGTTGGAGCAGGTATATATAATTTTACACTTGACTCTTCGTTTACTTATGAAATGAGAATTCCCAAACACTTGTGTTTGCATTAGTTTCATGAACTCTCTTTGGTGGCATACATGCGTACATGAGACACGATATGCACGCACAAACACAAAGCTATGATACTGACTTGACCTGTCCTTAATTGTCGTGACGTAAGCAATAATACATCGGAGTGTTCGCTCTGAATGTCGTGGCTTTGTGTTCCATTTTCGTTACTATGAAAATACTCTGAATATTATTTGTTAATGTTTTACAAATTGATTGATCCCTTGATAAATTTCCAGACTTGAGATGAATAGCAACATTGAAAAAATAGTTGATCCCAGTTCTCCCCGTGCAACTCACAGAGTATATAATAAGGGTCAATTGAATTATTCCATTGTATTATCCTATCCTCTGTGTTTAATTGGTCTATCCTAGCTAATGAATGCAGATAGCAATGAAATAATAAGGAAAGACCTGAACTGAACTGGCATATCGTGCCAGATGCAAATTTTGGCAAAATTTGCTTCCCATTTTCATTGTATATTTAGTGTGGGATCAGCATGAGGGTTTGGTTGTGTGAATTGAACTTAACTAAACTGACATATCATGCATGAGGGCTTGTATTTCTGCTGATAATTCATGTGTACATCTGCGGTTCATGAGGAATTGTTTCATATTGTTTGCCTTGATCATGTTGCCCTTGAGTATTTGCACGTGTATTTATTACGACACCAAACAAGTGACAACAAACTGTCCTTTGTTGGGCATATGGAAGGTCACAACACCAAACAAGCGACAACATGAAACAATTCCATATACAACAAATACACGGGAAAATAGGTCAACATGATCAAATAAATGACGAAACAATGCCACGCCTTCTAGATAGAGAGGGAAGCACATGCACTTGATCTCGTCTGTCGCCTCAGTTGCATTCATATTCCATTCATATCTATATAGGAAGTGATTCAAATTAGAAGTCCCATTATATAAAGGCACAGTGGGATGAGTGAAATTTTTAGGGAACTCAGCTTTGCGGATCCTCTTCGAGAATGAATGTTTGCTGGAGGAGAAGTCCCATTCTCGTTCACTGTCATTGCGAGCCATGCTATCTTTCATGATTTGTTTTACCATATTCGCGATAAATTCATTTGAGTTGTGGCGTTCCACAGAGTGGACTTCGATCTCTTTGTCTGATGCCCATCTTGGCGAGCGATCGCGATTAGAGGATCTAGGTCTTTTACCTCCATTGTGGGAGGTTCCCTCTTGGCGGGACTTGCAACTCGTCGGGTATTTCGATCGGAGTGGGTTTTAGCTTTCGTCTTTGAATCTTGAACTTCAGCTTCGTTCTTTTCGCTTTCCCATCCATCGAGGCCTTCCATATTATCGTTATGACTATGATCAGAAGCTACGGAATTCGTGTTCTCTTCAAGATTGACATGAATCTTCAGAGGAGGAGCGGGATTTTCTTGAGTGTTTAGAAAAGCGTTCATTTTTCCCATCAAAGCATCATTAGCATCCATCAAAGCTTTATTTGAAGTCTCCATTCGTTGGTTTAAATTGGCGACAACGGCATCCAACTCAGCTCTAGTTACTCCGGCCCCACCTATTGAGTTTCCTCCAACTTCAAAGCGGTTTGTAAGTGGTTTAACTTCATCATTAACAACGTTGTTGTTTTCTCCATTGGTTCTACTTGCAGTTTTCTTAGACTCAAACGTTATCTCGGACATGGACTTGAATTTCGGAGAGAATTTGTCACTTGGCCTGGTTCTTAGATTTAGAGAATCTATTGTAGAAGTGGGCTTAGAACTTCAATGCAAGGCTCTTAAGCTTGAAAGGAGTATGAACATGGCCCCACGGTAGGCCCAAATGTTGTAACCAAAAAATGGTCACAACACCAAAGATATATTTCCGATACTTCACCAAAAGGTTAGAATTAGGAAAATGGATCCACAATCATGGAAAGTAGTAAAAACAAGAAGACTTTTAGAGTGGTTCGGTCAATTGAGACCTACGTCTACTATGGTAACAAGTTTCATTATCACTACAACAATTACAAAGGACATGGCTTCTCTTTTTACATTCATTACTTTCTTTTACAATGATTTTCTACTTTTTTCCTCTAGATTTCACTTGAATTTGCGAAGGAATTGGTGAGATCTTTTGATTTGTAATGGTACTTGTGTGGTTGTTCAACCACTTAGATGATTTTCACTGGATCCATGATGATCTTGTGTCAGATCTAGGCTTTGGAGAGAGTTAATGGTAGTTGGAGATCACTTAGATGGTGTTTGAGAGATTTTTAATGCACTTTGGAGAAGATTTGATTCATTTATTGTTGACGGAGGCTGGATTGAGCTTGAGAAGCCATTAATGGAGCCTGGAGTGTTTGGGTGGAGAAATGATTTGAGCAATCCTTCGGGATCCAAAAATCCGCCCTTGAATGGTTGAGAAGTGGGGTATTTAAAGGCTAGTTTGGGGTTAATGGTAGTGTTGTAATTTAGGTGTGCAGGGTATGGGTCGTTCATAAGCGTATTTACGAAAATGCCATCGGACAGCTGCATATGTAACAACCCGGAATTTTGGAACCAATTTAAAATTTTTATTTTAGAAATTTTAATGGATTTTGAATATTTAAAATGATTTATTTTAAATAATAACAACTATAAATTTATTTTAATCAAAGTTAAAAATGAATAAATTTATTTTAATTATAAAACGAGCCTGAAATGGCGCGGCGGTTCGAAAATTCGATTTCTAATTTCAATTTAATATACATAATTCAATATAAGTCAGAATTGGACGAAACAAGAAATATTTGAATCTGTTTAATTATATCTTTCTAACGAAGTTAAGAAATTGAGATTTTACTTTATAAATTGAAAGTTATGTCCAGTTTAAAATTTAGATAACTCGCTGTAGAATTTATATATATTTTAATATAATATATCGCCCTAAAAAATAGCCATTTTGCAAATAATATCTGTTTTCGACGAAACCCCTTTTGTTGGATCCGGAATGTCAAATTATTGCAAGATTCCAATTTTCATAATTTTTGGCATTAATATGTGAGCGTGGCAAAAGAAAATGTGTTTTGTCAATTTCAATCAAATTGGATCGACCAGAAAATGGCCATTTTTCATACGGTCTCCAAATTTGACGAAATTAATTTTTTAAGGACCGTATCATCAAAACATAGCTGGATTTATTTTTCGGGAATTTTTGGAGTCGGTATGTGGCCTCAGTAAATTAAAATGTATGATCAAAATTAAATATTAAATGTTTTATATTTTAATTTAAAGAAAAATAGGTTGAAACGGTCAAATGGGCTGACGAGACCTAGTCCATTGTGTCTGGAATAGGGGTATTTGGCTGGGGGCAACATTCACCGGCTGGATTTGGAGTTAGTAGGAATTAACGGGCCTTTTTGTGAATTAATGAATTAAATAATATTATATTATATAAATACCCTAATATTATTCTAAACCCTAATTCCCCATTCTGAGCCGCCACTACACTCTTCAATTGCCGAAAATATTGGAAACAAAATCGTTAATCTCTCCCTAAATACCAAGAATTAAATCCCCATTATAAAACAAAAATCGTAGTATTTCCCGAGAGCTTCATAATCATGCGGGGATGATGGGTTTTTACTGCACAGATTTCGAGATCTCGAGCCACAAAGGGGTTGCGTTCGCGAGATATTCTCGAGGCTTGAGAGTCACTGAATTTCACATCGTTCCTGGTGGCGGTAGACCGGAGAAGGGGCTTCGAGGTGAGAGGATTAGATCGAGGGTCAACGGCGCGTCGGGGGGTGCGCCAGCAATTGAAGAAATGGATAATTGGGTTCGGTTGTTTGTGCGGTGGCCTGAAGAGAACGAAGAGGAACTAATTACAGAGAAACGTGATTAAGGTTAAAAATATTTTAATTAATATTAATTAAAGTCATTAATGAAATGAAATGTATTAATTGACATATCTTCTTCATACGAATACAGAATTGGATTGGACAATTTCAGAACCGTTGGGACCGTAAATTCGAGATCTACATTTTAGAGTAGACTAAAACAAATTTGGAGCTATCTACAATTTTTGAAGGAATAAAACCCAATGTGAGATTTCTCAATTTAAAATTTAAATAATATATATATATATATAGAAATATATATATATATATAGAAGTGTATATATATATTAAATTGATTGTGATATTAAATATATACGCTCTATAAAACACGTATATGCGTTGTATAAAATTGAGATTGATTGATTGACTGTGGTTGCGATGAATTGTTGGAGTGGATTGTGTAATGAAAGTGAAAATTGATCATATGTAAAAATAATAATATGATTTTGCTAGATTAAAACATTATCATTAATATGTTAGTGATATTAGAATATTGATCTTATGTTAAAAATGTGATTTGGTTAGATTAAAATACTATCATTATTACGTTAGCAAAGTTAGAACAATAATCATATGTTGAAAACGTATTTTGTCAAATAAAAATGTCATTTAGTTAAGATATGTTTTTGTCAAATAAAAATGTCATTTAGTTAAGATATGTTATGTCATTTAGTTAAGATATGTTTTTGTCAAATAAAAATGTCATTTAGTTAAGATATGTTTTTGTCAAATAAAAATGTCATTTAGTTAAGATATGTATTTTGTCAAATAAAAATGTCATTTAGTTAAGATATGTTTTGTGAAATAAAAATGTCATCTTGTTAGATAATGTTTTGTGAAATAAAAATGTCATTTAGTTAAAATATATGTTTTGTTAGACAAAATGTCACCTTTATCATGTTAGACAAGAATAAAAAAAATAATTACTTGTTAAAATATATGTTTTGTTGAAATAAAATGCTCATACCATAAAAAATTACATTTTTATTTCATGTTTGATTTATTAAAAAGAATCATATTTTAAATAAAAAGATTAGACAATAAAAATTATATTTTTATTGTATGTTTGATTCATTAAAGAGATTTTGTTTATATAAGGTCATTTACATGTTAGCGTTGTTATTATAAAATGATCGTTTGTTAAATATACTTGGTTAAATTAAGATCAGGTCATTGCATGTTAGCGTTGTTATTATAAAATGATCATTTGTTAAATATACTTTGTTAGATTAAGATCATGTCATTTACATGTTAGCGTTGTTATTATAAAATAACCATTTTTTAAATATACTTTGTTAGATTAAGATCATGTCATTTACATGTTAGCGTTGTTATTATAAAATGATCGTTTGTTAAATATACTTTGTTAGATTAAGATCATATCATTTACATGTTAGCGTTGTTATTATAAAATGATCATTTGTTAAATATACTTTGTTAGATTGAGATCATGTCATTTACATGTTAGCGTTGTTATTATAAAATGATCATTTGTTGAATATACTTTGTTAGATTGAGATCATGTCATTTACATGTTAGCGTTGTTATTATAAAATGATCATTTGTTGAATATACTTTGTTAGATTAAGATCATGTCATTTACATGTTAGCGTTGTTATTATAAAATGATCATTTGTTAAATATACTTTGTTAGATTAAGATCATGTCATTTACATGTTAGCGTTGTTATTATAAATTGATCATTTGTTAAATATATGTTTGTGATGTTGAAATGTTTAACGTATTAAAAATAATGTTAACATTAATGTGGTAGTTGGAATTTAATTATAAATATCCATTTATATTTTAACAGTGAAAATTGGCTAATTAGAAAAATAATTCAAACCGAATTATAATTAGTTAAATTTATTAACCAATGATTTATTTAATAAACTGTTGTTATCTGAAAACCCCACACGGGTAGTCGGACGATATTTGACATACACTAGTCCCAATATTTAGTTGTATGTCAACCGATGGATTGACAGTCTATGATGAGCGTTATCTATTTATTTTAATGCTCACACAGTTGTAAATTTCACCCTGGATGTAGACGGAAAGTTTAATGATTATTTATCATTATTGTTAAATACATGCGACGTATGAAATCCATATAACTGAAATTATATGGTAATTGATTAAGTCGCATTCCGATTCAGAATATTTTTTTATAAAGAATATTTTAAAATAAAGAACATTTTTATATAAAGAATATTTTAAAATAAAGAATCTTTTAAAATAATGAATATTATGAAATAATATCCAGTGAAGAATAAAATTATGATTTTTATGTTCATTTTTGGATGGATACGAAAATATAAAAATATGAAGCCGGGCTAAGGATGGAAATGCCATTTTAACCCGAACGGGTTTATAGATCGATTTTATTCAACTTATAATGAATATCGAAGAAGAAGTGATTTCAAAAGCTAATATTTTGAAAATATTAATATTATAATATGATAAATATATAGAGTATCCAATTTTGATTTAAAGTTGCAAATGAAGTTGAAATCAATTTAAAATGAATTTATAAATATTTTATAACATATGATTTAAATGGAAATCGATGGAATATATATATATATAATATTATATATATTTAATGGCCTGAATAGAACGCGTCGCGCAACGACCGTTCACGAATTTCGACCATTAATTTTAAATTGATGTAACGGGTGATCCGACCGTCGGATTCTCCTAAAACCGGAACCGTTGGGTTCGTATCGAAAAGAGCTTTCCAATGAATATAAGAGTTTTGAAATCTAATGGTTGGATTTGGAATTATTTCTAAATCAAATTTGAAAAAGGTCGCTATGGATGCAGTTCAGTGGCCGTTATTAGAAACCGACTGTACGGGCCTTAATAAAATTATTAAAAATATGAAAAAATATTGTAAAATCATAATAAATGGTTTGGAAAGATTTTGAATGAAAATTCCATATTTGGGACGATAAATATATTTTTATCGAAATGAATTAGTTATTAACTAGAATAATAATCCAATTATTTTAGAAAATAATAAGGTGGACTTGAAATGGTTTTAATATAATCAAATTTTCCAACGTATGAATTGAAGTAAATTGGATTTTTGGGTTTGTCATGATTGGTGTCTTAAATAACACTGTTCTTAAACCCAGTTGATAAAAGGTTAAATCTTTTAATTAAGATTTAGATAAATTTACCAATTAATTAATATTTAATTGGAACTGAAATGAAGTGTGAATTGGGTTTATTGTGAACTGTGTTTTAAACGACATTTGTTCTTTAACCCAATTAACAGTGAAAATATAATTTGGAATTTATAAATCTTTTATTAAGATCTAAATGGAAATTTCCAAAGTAAAGTTTTCTAATTTAATGTATCAAATTGGAATTGAATGGAATTCGATTTAATAATAATCGAGATGAGCTTCTGTGGATGAAGGCCGTTACTATATATGGAATTTAAAGGACTTTGCCGTTATTCCATTTATATTATTAGTCTAATACGGAAATTTATATCGATTATATATTGATTTGATTTCTGTGTAAATTCCATATTTAATGGAATATGATTTTGGGTTTATCGCGAACTGTGTTTTAAATGACATTTGTTCTTTAACCCAGTTGAAGGTAAGATTAATTTTTTAAATTTGAATAATCATTAAGTAATGATTTTTGAGATTAAAACTAAACTAGAGTTTTGATGAATCTTTAATTAGATTAAAAAGAGAAAGAGATAATTAAATTTATCGAATTCATGAAATCAAATATTTTGAAATGATATCCGAAGGAAGATTAAAGAATAAATTTAAAAGAATTTATCTTTGATAAAATTAATTGGAACCTTTCCCTAATAATGTGAATATTTTATTAAAAGAATATTCTGAATTGGAATGAGGCGTATGATGTGTTTTTATAGCACTTGATTATTTATTATAAAATACACGAGATATTCGGAAAGACCGGGTTCAACCCATTCTGAATAATTACTACGACGATTAAAAGTCGAAGATGAAGACAGTGGTTGAAAACCGGAGATCTTCACATCGTTTGGATGATTACTGATGTCTTGATTGGGAGGCATCTCAAGACAAGGTAATAAGTGGTGATCGTCCAGACGTACTTGGAGATCGACGGATATGCAAGAACCTCTCTCCTATATTGGACATATGGGACGAGGAATAAGGTGTTTTCGGTTTCGTTCAGACCCAGAACGAACTTGTAAATGGATGTATGTTTGACATTGAATTTTATTCTGTGCTGATTGATTTCTATAAAATATATATCTGTTTGGTGGCGGAGAATTTATTCTCTTGCTTACCACCCTTCTTTGAGACATACGAGCTCAGAGGTTATATATCGATAGACATCATTCGCATGGCGTGAATTGTCAGTGTGGCAAGCAAAGATGCAAATGATCAAGGCTTATTATTGAAAAGCAGAGTCTCGTGGTTGATGATCAAAGCACAACTTTAATTATCATAGCTTTGTGTATAGCGTTACTTCGCGAGCCTCACACCCCGGTATGAACCAGTAACAGGAGAAGGATCTAGGGAGAACATGCGTTTCTTTCTAGCTAGGAGTAGTGTGGTATGGAGCCCGGACATTTTACTTATGTGGATGATGAAAAGCGAGGTACCTCGGATTAGAGTCCCTAGTGGCTCTTGATTTACACCCCATAGGGCGGGGAAACATATTGTTTAGAAATTATATATAATCCACTCACATATGTGTGGACCGGCCATGTGGCTCCTAAGGGCTTGACTGAGTACTTGTCCTGAGACATGGGCTAGAATGTCTCGAAATCGGTAAGGACGATCCCTTGCCTTGATTCATGATGGAAATCTATCTTCCAATACGACACCGTGCGGTTTTGATTGTAAAACTAGTATGGCGACATAGTATATGGTAGTTATGCCGTCTATGAATGATACATTATGATTGAAATGTTTTTGAAACATATATACACTAATAATAATATCAAATCTGTTTTATCGTATCAAGCATTTTTGACCATTATAAGGTAAAACTCTACCCTCCGGTTTGCGTTGCAATGTGTGATGGGACTTGAGTCTTATAATGGTTTCATTTTTCTAAAAAGCATTGTGTTGTTTTAATGATTTACTTTATTTTATGCACTGGCAATCCAATGGAGTAAACCCGTTCCACGTTAGCGGCGTGGTCCTGTGATTAGCCTTATTATTAAATAGGTTAAGTAAGATTTCTCATACTAGTCCCATGACTGACTCGTAGTTTGTTTCACTGGCAAACTCGAGTGCCCTTATTTTCCACATAGGCAGTCGAGTGGCTTGTTTTGTAGATATTTATCTTTTGAGCAGGATTCTGGATTGAAGCTTAAAGTTGTGTCTAGAGCAATGATAGTCTTCTGCAACATTGTATTAAGTTTATGTAAATTAATCTTCCACTGTATTATTATTTTTCGATGTACTCTGATATATTTTATACTCTGATGTAACATTATTATGATGTTTATAAAAGTCTTCTGTTATTTGTTATGATGTGTTGTATCCCCAAAGTTAGCGTATGCGGGTTTTGAACGGTCTTGGTCGATTTAGCGATCGATTAGGTCCGAGCGAAATCCGGTGTCATTACAGCATAGCTGGCAACAACTGGCATGACCGACCCCAAATGCATGCTCGACCAGGAATGCGTGACCCTTATTCCATGAACGACCGACGTTAAGTAAGTATGTGCAACCACTGCCTTTTGTGAGCGACTGAACGCTTTCTATGTGAACCGACCCACGTGGGAGCTTGGTTAACCGACCACGCTACAAATTGTATAGCCGCCTAACATCTTTGCTTGTCCACACTTGAAGATATCATGATTTTATATAAGTACAGTTGTTCCTTAGTGATAAGTTTTGGTAACCTCTTTGTTCATTGCATCTTCTCCCATTCTATCATGTAATCGTTTGATATAGAAATATGCTCAACCCATCAGCATGCTTAGTGCTCGACCTCTTCATTCAATAGCGATGCTCGACTGACCACCGGAGCAGCTTCTGTAATGTACGACCCTCAGCTGAAGCATTGCTCGACCCATAGCTGATGGTGCCGCTCAACCAGCATGTTGCTCGAACAAGGGCTGCATGACCAGATTGGTATTGTACGACCAGATTGATCCACCTATGACATTGAGGTGAACGATCAAGTCTGCTCGACCCTACTGGGAAGCTTATGCTCGACCCCATTATGACGTGGCAATGTTTTATGATGGCCACCCACCTTTCATGCAATGTTTGACTCATGCACTTCTTGTGTTCGATGAAAAGACTTTACTATATATAAATGACTCAATGCTTGCATTATGAGCTGGAATGATCCATATACATGCTGGTGTATATCAACATTATACTTGTTAGATTACCACGTATTTCTAACTCAAAATGGAACTGGCATTGCATATGAGAGTGGTCAAATTCAGGAGGTACAGCTTATTTCTTCAATATGCTATAGACAATTTATGCTGTTGTGATGAACTAACACATGAATGATTCCTGAACACTTGGTATATGATTAAATGATGGTGAGAGCATGCTTGTTCCAGTACTTGGATGTATGCTGATCTTCTCGTATTAGCAGGAAAACCATATTTCATGTTCACTTATTCTTGAAGTTTATTTGACCTGTGCTTTAGCTAATATGCGAGTCCGACTCATTGTGGAACCATATCGACCTGTCCATATACATGTTTGTATGCAACTCACAGTAGTAGCTGCGGGTTCAAACCACACTGTAAGTCGTATGGTGGACACAATGTACTCAACTGTATCTGATCCATCAGCCAATAATCAGCTCGATCCATCATATAACAATAAAACCAATCTGTGGCACTTTAAATATTAACGATTTATTGCACATGTATTCGGCTAGTTATATTTGACCCATGTTTTAAATAGGGTTAACACTGATGAAACCACGGACACTTTTCATAAATTGCTAACGTAATATATAGGTGCATGCATATACTAATACAATAGTTTTGTTGTGTTCAACTATCCACCGACAAAGCATAATGTGGTTAAAGTAACTGGGTCGTGCTAGAAGTTATCTCATGTTTTAATTAGTCAATAACGTGTGTTCCTATTGATGTGTTAAGTGGTGATAAAGATCCACATTTGTTGGTTAGTGGCTAATTGGTTTTAGTTTATTTAAAGCTTTGTATTTCTTATCGATAAATGAGAATAATAACAATGTAGTGTTTTGAGGTTTACACGTTTGATCTCTCTCTTCCTTCTTTTGATATGAAATCCTAATATTGTATTAT
Organism: Allium sativum; assembly: GCA_030737875.1. NCBI lineage: Eukaryota > Viridiplantae > Streptophyta > Magnoliopsida > Asparagales > Amaryllidaceae > Allium > Allium sativum. The sequence continues at coordinate 31,105 of JASFAX010001184.1, forward strand.
AGCTAGGTTAGAGAGGGAGAGAGAGAAAATAGAGGGTTCCAACGAGTTTATACCTTTTGTTTCTCTTCTTTTAATAAAGACAAATCAAACAAATATCGATTTCCACTTTCAAATCTGCATCTCGGTCTATCGTAAACTTGTTCGTTCCAACCGCCGTCGACTCCTGCCACTGCCGCCTGTTGATCACGCACTACAGCCACTTGATCTCCACCTTACTGAGGTAATTAGTTCACCAGAAATTAAAAAATGTCACGGAAGAACGAAGAGAAAATGCAGGCAGCAGCTGACTGAATAAAAGCAGCGACATTGTCAGCTGCAAAATGCTAAGTTCTTAATTTTAAATTTTCAGCTGCTTATTCAGCTGAGTCGTATTGGGTAAACTGTAGTATGTCGGTCTGAGATATGTGCGTTGCTACTTTAGAGTTTTGTTATCAATTAAGTTTGGATTCTATACCCAAAAAAGGTGATGATTGAAAGGGCATATGATGAACGGTGTGAGACTGAAAGTTAATGCTGTTGAAACATGGAACCAGGTTTGCTGCAGTCGTGAATCGATAATGAATTTCGATGATGAAGGATATTGTAGGACAATTGGTGCTCAGGAGCCATTTCTTGAGCTTCGAGGTCACAAATACACCATTAACAATTTAGCTTATAGTGTTGATGGGAAACTATTTTCATTAGGAAGTCCAGTATGTTCAAAAGATGGCCCCCTTTGCATGGTGAAAGTAGGCAGTGGGAAGGTGGCTAGCTCTCTCTAGCTGCTCACACCAACTTTGTGGAATGAATTGGCATTTCAGCAAGTGGCCTTTGGTGTTCAATAGGAAGCTTGGACCAAAAGCTTATCATTTGGGACCTACATCATTATGTTATACGATGCAGGTGTGAACATGAGGAAGGTGTAGCTGAAGAGCAAAAAAATGACAATCGATGAGAACATTTTATATGATATGGACGACGTAAAAAAAGAGAAAGCGTTTTTCCTGAAGTTGCAGTTGATGTTAGCCTACTTTGTGAACTAGGCAACACAAAGTCAAGATATCAAGCATTGAAGAGCATTTTTAATTAGAAGACTTCGGTTCTGATCGGAGAAGACACTACAGCCTAGATCGGACAGCTACAATCGTTCGGGTCGGGTCAAAGCAACGTATCGGTTCGGATCGGATAAAATCTCCTGTTCGGATCGGTGAGCTATTACTGTTGAAGGCAGAGAGCGCGTGTTCGGATCGGAGGGCAGTTTTCTTCAAGATGGATCGGAAAGCCACCCAATTGCTACAGAGATAGGTCGGAGCGGAGCAGAATAAAGAGAAGAGAGGATTGTCACCAAAACAACCCGGGTCGGATCGGATATCCCGATCCGAACCCCTGGTATATATATACCTCCGACCCGAACCCATTTTTCGTATCGTTCCCCCTACATAAGCGCCTGAATATCCGGATCGGCTATGACCAGTTCCTGTCCATAACGTTCATTACTCTGATGCGTTGTCAACACAGTAATTCATCCGAACCCGAGGCTAATGGGATGGACGACACGTGGCTCCGATCCGGATCGGGTTTTGAGCAAATTCACACCTATAAATACCCCGTCTGAATACAAAGAAGAGAATCTTTTTTGGGCATTTCGAGAATTCAACCACCTCCATAATCCGAACTCCAGTACTCCCGGAGAATCCAAATCTTCTTTCATTATTTGTTTTAGTCAATTGAGTGAATATAAGTGAGTTGTGAGTGGAATCAAGTGAATCTTACATTGTATTTGCAACCGAATCATTGAATATAGTGAAAGATAAGTGGACGTAGGCATTTCTTCGCCGAACCACTATAAATCATGTGTGTTCATTTTCATTTTTATCTCATTTCATTTGCTTTTAATCAATTTGGGTGTTAGAACCACTTTTTGGTCTAACATTTTGGTGCTTTCACTGAGAAACCTCATCTGAATTCTTTATTTTCCGGGATTTCTTTCTACTTTTTGGACCGTTGAGTTCAAAGAAGTTAATCCTTAAGTTTCTCCACTCTTTTATATTTTTTGAAGTGATTGTCAAAGAATCATGGCCAAAGGAAAAGGCAAAGAAGTTCAATCTGGTCGAGGAAATGGAGCTGGCGAAGATCAGCAAAATGCGGTTGTAACAAGGTCTCGGGGGCAGAGTTCAGCAGCAGGAAGAACCAATGCAGGAAATCCGAGCCGCCAACAGGGGGAGAGCTCCGATCCGATCCGGGTAGGAGATTCTAAAGCAGTGCATTCCCCCAATCTGAACCGTCCCGAGCAGCTTGCCACGTACCGATCCGACCAGGCTCCCCAGCTCCGAACCGACCCGACCTCCTATCTCCGATCCGATCCGATGCTTGGTGAAGCTGGAACCTCCACTCGAGTCCCTACGAATGCTCCGATTCCAGCCACCAGGGTTAGTGATCAGGTTAATCCAACTGCGCCCATCACACAAGGAGATTTCTCGTGCTTACTTGACATGCTTGAGAGCACAAGGGAGGCTATGAAAGTCCACGAGCGCACTAATCTCATGATGCAGGAAAATATGAGGCTCATGAGTCGGGAGATTAGTGAACTCCGTCGACAGAGAACTCCATCACCAGTTCGTCACACACCAGTAGATCAATCTTCATCTTCCGAGGAAGAGCGGCCCCGTGAACGAAGGCCGCTCGAACGACCTCAGAATGTGGAGCAGCTGACATTTGGATCTTTGGGATCTCGTGAGGATATTGCACGAGCGCTAGGAAATAATGACCCTACCAAGGGGCAAAGACTCCAGTCCCCTCCTCCCGAGATCGACCGGGAGCGCAGGGAACGGAATCGAGCAGAAGCAGCTCGAAGAAGAAGGGCCTCTCCTGAACAAGAGCCCAGAAGGAACCCGGATACTAGGGCTAGGGAACCTGAGCGGCCCCTAACTAATGCTGATGTACAGGCAATGGTTCGCCAGATCATGTCCGAGAGCCGGAACTATACAAATGAAGATTATGACATTGAGCGAAGCCACACTCCTTTCACCGACGATATCCTCGACTTCCAATTTCCCCGACGCTTTAACTTGCCACAGATGGACAAGTACAACGGAAGGACTGATCCGGGACAACATTTGATGCGATACTCGTGGCTCATGAATGCTGCTGCTGCCCCTGATGAAGTGAAGTGCAAAGCATTCCCAATCTACTTAGAAGATGTGGCGCTATTCTGGTTTACCCGACTTCCTCCTCGTTCGATTTCGAATTACAAGGAACTAAGCGAGCGTTTTATGAACCAATTCCGACTCCATGCCCGAAAGTCCAAAAGTGTTATTGAATTATCGAGAATCAAGCCGGCACCAGGAGAGTCTTTGAGGGCATATCTTGACCGTTTTAACCAAGCTGTGACTGAGGTCAGTGACCCGCATGAGCCCACTATTCTGATGGCATTGAAGGAAGGAGTCGATCCTGAATCCGAGTTCGGAGATTACCATTCTGGGAAAACCCCCTCCACAAGAGAGATATTCTACGAAAAAGCCGATATTTATCTAAGGCGAAAGGAGGCCAGGGCAAACCGAAAGAGAAAGTCTGAGACGGCTTCAAAAGAAAATGTGCAGAGTAATATCGCCGTGAAGCAGTCTGGGGAAAGTTCTGGCAAAGTTGAAGTAAATGTGGGAAACAAGGGTGGAAACAACAATGCTGGAAGCGGGGGTAACAACAACAATAACCGTAATCCGAACGGTAGCAGAAGAAACAGAAATAGGGGAAGCGATCCTAACAAAAGACCCCGATTCCAGACCTACGAGAATTATACACCATTGAACGACACCCTGGAAAATATTTACCTGGATACGTACAATGTGTTACAGTACAAAAGACCGCCACCTCGTGATTCGACCGAGAAAGAAATGGCGATAGGGAAATTTTGTTTGTTTCATGGAACTCATGGGCATTCAACCAATGAATGTCGGCATTTGAGGGATGTGATTGAGAAGCTGCTGCGTGAAGGGAAGTTGGATGAATACAAGGTTGCCCCGAGGGACAGGGGGCAAGGAGAGCAGGCTCCAAAACAGATTCTACCTGCTCCCAAGCCTACAGCGCAGCAGAATGGTAAAGGAATTGTTATCAACTCCATAGTAGGCGGACCTCACCCGGCAATCCGAAGTTTCAGATCAATGGATCAATATGTAAATGCTGCCAAGCACCTAGATGTTAATGAAGGTGGTGATTTGGAAGATATCACCCCCATAAAACAACAGAAGACCATGTTTGACGACGTGGTATTCCGCAGCCGAGACAATACTGGGATCCAATCACCCGCTGATGATCCGTTGGTTATTACTACCACTATTGGGCCGGCCTTGGTCCATAAGGTATTAGTAGACAACGGAAGTTCTGTCAATATTTTATTTAAAAAGTCATTCGATCAGATGAAGCTTGAATCTGAAGATTTGAAGCCATGTGAAGGATGGATCAGAGGCTTCAACGGGGCGTCGACAGCTCCCATGGGATACATAGAGTTGCCCGTGACCCTGGGGCAAGGAGAACATAGAAGAGTGCGGATGCTTCAGTTCGTAGTATTGGACGTAGATTCGCCTTATAATGCATTTTTGGGGAGGCCTGCCCTTGCTGAATTCAGAGTTTGTATCGCCCCTTGGTGTTTGTTACTTAAGTTCCCAACCGAAGCCGGAACTGGAGTAATGAGAGGGGATCAAGTTTCCGGACGGGCCTGCTATGTGGCCGAATTAAAGATGCTGATGAAAGGACTTAACGTTGAGAGTAAAGATGCCTCATCTCCCTCAAAGGGGGGCTCGGCATAGCAATTAGAGAGATTGACCCTAAAGGAGCTGCCCAAAGGAACGCCTGAAGACCTGGATCCCAGAAAAGACGAGGAACCATAGGCTAGGAATGCAACTCCTAATGAAGCGACAGTGGAAATTCCCATTGATGAAGCTGATCCGATAAAAGTTTTGAAGATTGGTTCTCAATTGGATCCACGTCGAGCTAAAGAACTAACGGACTTCTTGAAGGCAAACTTAGACGTGTTTGCCTGGACCCATGCTGACATGTGTGGGATATCGCCATCCATTATAAGTCACAAATTGAATGTAAACCCGAAACATCCGCCTGTGAAGCAAAAGAGACGCGTGCTGGGCCCAGAGAGGTCGGCTGCTCTCAAAGAGGAAGTGGAAAAGTTGAAGCAGAATGGATTTATTCGAGATTCGACATATCCCGACTGGATATCGAATCCCGTCTTGGTAAAGAAGCCGAATGGAAAGTGGCGGACTTGTATTGATTTTTCAGATTTGAACAAAGCCTGCCCTAAAGATAGTTTCCCACTTCCCAGAATTGACCAGCTTGTAGACTCGACAGCGGGTCATGAACTTCTCTCTTTCATGGATGCGTATTCTGGGTACAACCAAATTCCTATGCACGTGCCAGACCAAGAACATACAAGCTTCATTACGAATTTGGGATTATATTGTTATGTTGTAATGCCATTCGGATTGAAAAACGACGGAGCTACTTACCAGCGCTTGGTGAACAGAATGTTTTATAATCAAATAGGAAAAACTATGGAAGTTTATGTGGATGATATGCTTGTCAAATCGAAACAGTCCTCCAGCCATACGCAAGACTTGGCGGAAATGTTTGGTATCCTGCGAAAGTACCGGATGAAATTGAATCCTCTGAAATGCTCATTTGGAGTGGCGTCGGGAAAGTTCCTTGGCTTCATTGTGAGTTCCCGAGGAATTGAAATCAACCCTAGCCAGATAGCAGCGATTAGAAATATCGAAGAGCCGAGGAGAATTAAAGACGTCCAAAGTCTTGCAGGGAAAGTAGCGGCACTGAGTAGATTCATCTCCAAAGCCACAGACAAATGCGTTCCGTTTTTTGATCTAATTAAAAGGGGAAAGAAGAACTTCGAGTGGACTCCGGACTGTGTTGAGGCCTTTCGAAATTTATTGGAACTGCTAGAGAAACCGCCAATTTTATCAAAGCCCGTAGATCACGAAGAATTGTTTGTTTACTTGGCAGTCTCGGCTCACGCCATCAGCACAGCCCTGGTTCGAGAAGAAGACAAAGTACAAAGGCCAGTGTATTATGTAAGCAAGAAATTAGCAGCGGCAGAGCGCAACTACCCAAAAATTGAGAAGCTCGCTTACAGCCTCCTGATCGCATCCCGAAAACTTCGTCACTATTTCCAAGCTCATCCAATAACCATATACACCGACCAGCCCTTAAGGCAGGTGTTGCAGAGACCCGAAGCATCGGGAAGGTTGATCAAATGGAACATAGAACTAAGTCAGTTTGATTTGAATTTTCAACCATGAAAGTCGATCAGGGGGCAAGCTCTAGCAGACTTTATTGCGGAGTTCACCATTCCAGAGGAGGAAGTAGTCAATGACAGAGTGGTTAAGCCCGAGGATGAGTTAAAGATAGATCCGTGGAAACTATATACAGATGGAGCCAAGAACGACCGAAGGTCCGGAGCTGGAATCGTCTTAGTCACTCCCGAAGGACGGTCGTTATATTACGCCCTGCGATTAGAATTTTCAGCGACTAACAATGACTCTGAATATGAAGCCCTGATTGCCGGGCTGAAGCTTGTCAGAGACCTTGGAGTAAAAACGTTAGATATATTCTGTGACTCTAAAATCGTTGTTTGCCAAGTGCGAGGGGAATTTGTCGCTCGAGGACCTCGACTTATCGCCTACCTCAGGAAAGTGAGAGAGCTATTGAATGGCTTAGAGCGGTACAACATAACACACATTCCCAGAGTTGAAAACCAGAAAGCGGATAGGCTGGCAAAGCTGGCTAGTTCCGACAATCCAGAAGAAACTGAAATAATTCCAATGGAAACGTTGGAATCGCCAAGCTTTGAGTCAATGAAAATTGAATTCGCTTTTGAAACGGAACCAGAGAAGGAGTCGTGGATGACTCCAATTAAGAATTTCCTTAAGAATGGGACACTCCCATCAAAGAAGAGTGAGAAAAGAGCTGTAGTTCGCAAAGCTACCAGATATGTCATACAAGATGATACTCTTTATAGGCAAGGATTTTCTATGCCCCTGTTACGATGTATAGCACACGACGGCATCAAGCGTGTACTAAGAGAAGTACACGAAGGTGAGTGTGGAGATCATACAGGAGGTCAAACTTTAGCAAAGAAGATATTGCGATACGGATACTTCTGGCCTACGATTAATAAAGATGCAGCTGATTATTCACGACGCTGCGATAAGTGCCAGAGATTCGCCAAAATCCCCAGGGCACCGTCGACCCAACTTAAATCAATGGTGAGTCCTTGGCCATTTGCCACGTGGGGAATTGATATCATTGGAGTTCTACCAATTGCTAAAGGAGGAGCTAAGTATGCAATAGTGGCCGTGGACTATTTTACGAAGTGGGTGGAAGCTGAGCCCTTGACCAAGATCACGGCAAGAAAGGTGATAAGTTTTGTGGTCAGAAATATTATATGCCGGTTCGGGATCCCAAGGACGATTATAACTGACAACGGAACCCAATTTGATAGTACTGAATTCAGAAATTTCTGCCAGAAGTATAAGATAGACAAACGATATACTGCAGTTGCCTATCCGCAACCGAATGGGCAAGTAGAGGCAATAAACAAAGTAATAAAATCCATCCTCAAGAAACGGTTAGAGCGTGCAACGGCAAAATGGGTTGACGAATTGCCCCTAGCTTTGTGGGCATATCGAACAACATTTAAAACGGCCACCGGTCATACCCCTTTCTCTCTCTCCTTTGGCTCAGAAGCTGTAATTCCAGTTGAACTGGAAGTTCCTTCCCACAGGGTGACATATTATGACCCGATGACGAATCGGGCACTCTTACTTGAGTCTCTTGATGAAGTCGAAGAAAAAAGGGACGAAGCAGATTTGCGTGCGGCAAGACATCGACGTCAGATGGCACGCTATTACGACAAAAAAGTTCGCCTCAGGACTTTTGAACCAGGAGATTTGGTGCTAAAGAGAGTCTTTCCATCCCTTCCTCACCTCGGTCCAAAATGGGAAGGACCCTTTGTCATCCAACGGAAACTTGAAAAAGGAACCTTCAAGTTAACGACCGTAGATGGCGAAGAAGTCCCCAGAGCATGGAATGCACAACACCTAATGCGATATTTGGATTAGAAATGCTGTACTTTGTGTTATTTTTCTTATGAACTCTGTAATAAGGCACGACTTGCCTTGGGAAAATCTGATGATATGAATGAAGAACTATAAAGTGGATGTAGGCTACGACTTAGCCGAACCACTATAAAAATATTGTGTGTTATTTACTTTTATGCATTACATATATACATTCATCAGTTACTATGTTGTGATTATAAAATATAGGATGACTCACAGCCTAAAAAGGTTGAAAACAGTTTAGACATAAAAAGAAGCACAACGACTATTTTTGCGATAAGACATAAAAGAATGAGAAAACGACATTCTTAACTCTAACTCTCCAGAGAGAGAGAGAGAGTATAAAGGCGTCTCCGACTGAGCGCTGAGAAAGAAATCTTTCCCCGTTGAAAGACCGGGGAATGAATAGATGACTGAGCTCGAACTCTAACTCTCAAGAGAAAGAGAGAGAGTATAAAAGAAATGCCAGAAAAAACGACAGGTACTGACGACACAGGAAGTGCTATCCCGTCAGAGAATCGGGAGCATTCAGATTGCTTGATTAAGCATTAAATAATTTGTGGGAATTGACTGGGGACACGTATGTATACGCATATTTCCCCCCCTCCACAACTTCGTTTCATAACTATAGACATGCATTTTTACATAAGTGCAGAACTACTTACATACAAACATTGCAGAAAATGAGTTATTTTTATTTACAAATGAATGAATTTGTACAAGAAAATAGCTAAAAAAGAAAGTGCAGGAGCTACTCTTGTAGCAGCAATTATTGGTTCACTAAATGCTAAAACGATACAAGGCAATCCACTATTTAGATTTTGAATGAGCCTTGGATTTCTTGGCGGCTTTCTCCGCATCCTTTGCTTCTTTCTCAGCCTCCGTCAAGATTCGTTTTGACTTCTTTTTTCCTGAAGATGCGGTGCTGGAGCCAGTAGACTTCTTCCCGGAGGGCGGGGCGCTGGAATCAAGAGAAGATTTTTTAGTGAGTTCCTCTGTAATAGATCTAGTTGAGAGCTTAACAACTAACCTTGATCCCGCATCCACAACTGCGAGGGGCTTGAGGGCCTCAGGGTCTAGTTCTTCGGCTTTTAATTGCAAGCGCTTGTCTTGATCAGCTTTCATTGCAGCCAAGGTAACGTCATCAGCACTTTTTGACTCCCCGATTATTGCAACTTCTGGTTCCTCTTCCTGACCCCCGTCACCGCCATCATCCCTTAAAGCCGCTATCATTTATTCATCATGGTGAGTGGCGGCCTTACTCGGCTCACTTCCTTCTCCCAAGTCTATAGAAGCAGCCTTGTCTTCCCCTCTTTTGGCCTTTTCTGCGGGCTTTGTCCCGGCGGTGGCTCCTTGAGTCACATCTGTCTTTTCGGATGACTCAACACCTACAGAATGAGAAGCAACAGCTACCAGCTCAGGCGAAAACAATGGGTCTTTCATAGATTGTTCAATCACGTGGCGAAAGGTAGAAATAGCCTTGGCAAATTGAGGAGAAAAGGTAGGGATACCTTCCGAAGACCTCTCGGCAGGGGTGACTACTACCTCTGGTGCTGTTTCAGGAATAGGGGATAGCAGAATTGTTCGGGGAATTCCCGGATTTTCAGGATCATACCGCTCTACTTCAGAAGTTGCAGGGGCAGAAGAAGAGGAACCAGCTTCGAGAACAGTTTTTTGTTTAGACTTCCGTCTCTCTTCTTCCATGGCCTCAGCAATAAGGCGGCGCCCTTCAGCTAGGCGCTCCGGTTCATCATCCCTCAAGTATTTCTCCATTAGCTTATCTTCGTCAATGGAATCGACCTTAAGTTCTTCTTTTTCCCACTCGATGATCTGATTCCATACTTGAACCAGAGTGGATGGGTAATCTTCGATCCAAGAAATGTTTCGGCGACGGATGATATGTGCGAAGAATTCAATCATTAATTCGCCAAAGCCTTGAATCTCAGCCTCCGCCTCAGATAATTGTTTACGGGTTTCCTCCGTAGATTTGATAGCACACTCCACATTGCCCTCGGCCAGGGCAGCTCTGTTTTCTGCCTCCAATAGCTTTGAAGCCAAGTCAGCGTTCTTCTTTTCTAGTTCAGCACTCTTCTTTGCTAACTCGGCGTTTTTCCGTTCAAGCTCAGCGTAAGCAAGGCGTGTCTTAGCAGCTTCTGACTTAGCCTCAACAGCTTGCTTTTTCAACTCAGAACGCTCTTGAGTGTGAGATTCAAGCAAGTCGTGATAACGTTTTTGCATGTCCTCAAGTTGTTGTTTGAAGTTAGAAGCGTCCCTTTGAGCGACAGCTAGCTGATCTTGAGTGTCTTCCAAATCTTTTCCTAGGGCTTTTAAAGCCTTGGCATCCTCCTCCGCGGTCTTTTGCATTGAGTCGGTATTTGTGATTAGAGTGCGGATGATTCTGGAGAGGTTGCGTGAATATTTAAACATCTCAGAATACTGCTTTTCCACCGCATCAATCTTTGCTTTGGCCTCATCTGCCCACTTAGAAGAAATAGGTTCAAGGGCAGGTAAAAAAGTCAAAGTCTCGAAGTAGTGCTCGGGAAATTGCTCCTCCAAATATGCCCGCTTTACTGCAGTTTCCGCACTTAGTGAGGGATGAGCGGGGATTGTCAATTCGGTGTCCCTGTGTGAGGAGGATTCGGTAGATTCTTTGTCTGTCCTAGGTCGTTTAGTAGCAGGAACCTTGTGCTTACTCCGAGACCCGGTTTCTTTCAGAGGACTTCTCTCTCTACTACGCTTTTCATGGGAAGAAGTGGAGTCTTTAGATGGTGGTCTGTCCTCTTCCCTGCGGCTTTGATAACCCTTGTATTTCTCTTGTTCCGGCCGAACTGGTGAGCGAGAACGTGAGGGTCGAGAACGATAGGGATCATAAGGCCTTCTCTCCTCCCTACCACGATCATCCCGGCGATCATACTCGATATCCTGAGGTGGATTGGACATGCTGCGGCGAAGCTTCCTGATATCGTAGTAGGATCGAGACATCGTACCTGCGCGATAAAACAAACGAAATTTAGAATTAATGGATTCACGAAGAAAGAGGTGCAATGAATGCTAATGCCGTTATATAAAGTGTATCCTAAGTGGTGTGTTTCCCCCCAACCAACCCGAGTCTGAAGCTAGACTAGTACGGGCAGGCTCTTTGGCCTTAGCGGGAGTGGTCTCTTCAGAAGAGGTGAAGACTAAAGGATCCTTCCTGAAATCCTCTGAAGTGTATATAGTCTCAGGTAAGGGGAGATCCCCCAAACCCTGAAATATCTGCTCATCAGTACTAGGGATATCCCCCTCGGAAGCATGAAGTGGTGACTCTTGGGAGGATTTTGACTTTTCCAGAGAAGTAGTCTCCTCGGGGGCAGTATATCCTTCACGATGCTTTTTGGCCAGATTAGCCAATTCGTCATCTTGTGTAGAAGATGGAGAAGGTGAAGTTTGAAGAGGCGCTGTAGGAACTCCTGAGCCTTCTCCTGTCTCTGGGACTACCTCCACTGGAGGAATGTATGCGTATGGAGCCGTCCCATGACCGATGCTACGAAAAACGGATAACAGCCCATGAAAGTGAAGGTATTCGTCTTTAAGGACTTCGTCGATAGTCAAGAATTTCTGATCGCCATTAAGAAGTCGGTGCATCCGGTCAAAGAACACCTGATCTGATATCTGTTTGGGATTGTTGACTGCAAACAAAAAGGAAAACAAGTTAAGGTGATGATTCAAGTGTATAGAGCCCGGATTTAGAAAATCAGTGCTTTACTTGATTTTATCCACCTCCTGGCGCATCCAGGCTGTCGCTTCACGTAGAACCATTCTAGTCTGGAATCTCCAGCTTTACTGCTGAATGGTGCTGAGATTATCTTCCTTTTTGGAACTGACTCAAAGTAGCAGAAAGATGGAGTCTCTCGAGTCCGATGCTTGAAATTATAGAAGAAGTGAACGTCATCGAACGTGAGCTCTATGCCTAATATTTCACGATATGCTATGTACAAGGTGTGCAAATAGGCATATGAATTGGGATGCAACTGCATGGGGGCAATCCGCATTTGTCTTAAAAAGTCAACGATGAAGGGAGAGAATGGAGGAATGGCGCCGACCATGCACATCAATCGAGTGACCGCCATATATCCTTCTGGAGGGTTGTGGGGACGGTCAGAGCGTGAAGGCACTAGAGTGTCCCTTTTCATTATCCCGTACTTTAAGCAAATTCGGACAAGTCGATCGTTGTCGATTGTTGATTCAACGGAGTCTGGAGGTGATTCCAATATAATGGCCGATTCAAATTCATCAGGGGCTCGATCGTCACCAATCCCTCCTTCCTCCTCAAAACCCAGAGAAACTTCATTCTCTGAAGACACCTCGTTGCTTTCTCGATTTCCAACCCCGTAGTCTGGACCCTCACTGTCCCATTCTGGATCCGAAGGAGAAGATATATCCTCGAGAGTGAGTCTGTTAGAGGTTTCGGGGCTTCTTTCCTCTCAGCTAGTCTGGAAGAGCGTCTGGGTCTCATTGTCATAAGAACTATTGAAGAAGCAATAGCACGAATTAGAGTAAATTAGCCCGTACCCCCCTGTGCATGTGTGTGAACTAAAATGTGTGCAGCGAATGTGAGAAATGCAAAGTAAAGGTGCAATAATGTAAGACGAAACTTTGAAGAGAAAGTGATAGTCAAAGTAGTTCTTAATGTTCATTTATGTCCGCAAGGCACTATCCTAACTGTTCATGAAGTTGGAAGTAATATCTAGCATTGTTTTAAATAGTTGGACAAAAGTTTGTGTTTTAGATTGAGTAGTTTTCGGTTCGGATGTATACACCAGGTTCAGATCAGATAGGCAAGGTCACATGTCAGCTTAAAGCAAAGGCTCGCACTCAGAGAGATATATCTGGATTGGTTCGGGGATTGGCTTTCGGGGCGGGTCGGATTAACCTGAATAACAATGCCCCTATTCTCTCTTTTTTGTTTCACAACCCGGTCTGATCCGAGCGCATAAGTCTTGATCTCCATTTTATTCATAGGTCCGACCCGACTCGGTCAAACAAGTTAAGTCCCATTTCTTTGCCTTATTGCTCCGACCCGGTCCGGTTCTGTAAATTTCTCTCTTTCTCTGTTTCTCCTACTATTCCCCCACCCAAACCGATCTCCTTCAATTTCCTTCCTCTTTCTCCTCTTAAGTAGCGAACCCAACTCGATATCCAAAGCCTTAATTAAAATCAAGTGCTAAAGCACTCAAGTATTCAACGACGAATCTCAACACCCTCCACCAACGCCTCGAAATGGCGTCGATGCCATCAACGACGAAGGCGGAGGATGAAGGAAGCCATGGCGATGGAATTAGTTAAATACCTTGCTAGAATCGTTCAACTTAACTGCGAATGTAAATTAAAAACAATTATGGCAACGAGATTCGAGATTGCAAGACTACCTATGTATTTGATTCAAAGATTGAAGCGAGAATTTTGTACTTTTTTGGAAAGACTAGGGTTTCGATGTGGAATCGGTTCGGTTGGGCAAGAACAGTGAATAAAAGAAAGAGAAGAAAAGTGAAGTAGATTTATATAAAAAACAAGCTGACTATTTGTATTCCCGCTCGGACCGGCTCGAAAAGCCCAGTGACGCAGCTTGGCCCACTAATCCATTGCAGAGTATAGGAAGAAGGAGATCCGTCCGAGTCGGAACCCGAACCAGAAATCCGTTCGGGTCAGAATCCGTTCGGGTCAGAATCCGAACCGAACAGGATGCAGTACGACAGCTTGGCATGTGAATCCAAAGGGAAGGATGAAGGCGTTGTGCAACAGCAATCAAAGCATGCTCCATTTCCAACAGAAGCATCCTTTGAGGGGGAAAAGTGTTAGCCTACTTTGTGAACTAGGCAACACAAAGTCAAGATATCAAGCATTGAAGAGCATTTTTAATTAGAAGACTTCGGTTTGGATCGGAGAAGACACTACAGCCTAGATCGGACAGCTGCAATCGTTCGGGTCGGGTCAAAGCAACGTATCGGTTCGGATCGGATAAAATCTCCTGTTCGGATCGGTGAGCTATTGCTGTTGAAGGCAGAGAGCGCGTGTTCGGATCAGAGGGCAGTCTTCTTCAAGATGGATCGGAAAGCCACCCAATTGCTACAGAGATAGGTCGGAGCGGAGCAGAATAAAGAGAAGAGAGGATTGTCACCAAAACAACCCGGGTCGGATCGGATATCCCGATCCGAACCCCTGGTGTATATATACCTCCGACCCGAACCCATTTTTCGTATCGTTCCCCCTGCATAAGCGCCTGAATATCCGGATCGGCTATGACCAGTTCCTGTCCATAACGTTCATTACTCTGATGCATTGTCAACACAGTAATTCATCCGAACCCGAGGCTAATGGGATGGACGACACGTGGCTCCGATCCGGATCGGGTTTTGAGCAAATTCACACCTATAAATACCCCGTCTGAATACAAAGAAGAGAATCTTTTTTGGGCATTTCGAGAATTCAACCACCTCCATAATCCGAACTCCAGTACTCCCGGAGAATCCAAATCTTCTTTCATTATTTGTTTTAGTCAATTGAGTGAATATAAGTGAGTTGTGAGTGGAATCAAGTGAATCTTACATTGTATTTGCAACTGAATCATTGAATATAGTGAAAGATAAGTGGACGTAGGCATTTCTTCGCCGAACCACTATAAATCCTATGTGTTCATTTTCATTTTTATCTGATTTCATTTGCTTTTAATCAATTTGGGTGTTAGAACCACTTTTTGGTCTAACAGTTGAGGAAGTGAGATATACTGAAGAACCTTTACCAGTAGAAGTATTTGAAAATATTATGGGATTTGTTTCTAATGAAGCAGCTACTACTAATGCTAAGGCTCAAGAAGTGATAATTACAAACAAAAATAATATTGAAGAAAGCACAACACTTGAATCATTTCAGGGTGTTCCAGAATCTGCAGTTGTAGAAGATGTTGAATAAACTTAACTCTTCAGTTTTAGTAATATTCTAGAAGTTGCATTTAATATGTGAGAATAAATTAAGTGTGATTCATGGAACTGAAAGGATGTATTGATTCATGTATGATGGTTTGTATTCTCCTATTATAAATGGAGAAGTTTGTAATGGTATTTAAAAGAGAAGAAAAAAGGCCAAAAAACTCAGAAATACAGAACTAGTTCTGTTCTTGATTCCTTGTTCTGTTCTATGTCCCTTGTACTAAAATTTTATTAAAACCTTATACATAAAAACACACACACCACAAAAAAATGGGTATCGGAGCTAATACCTATCAAGAATGAATAACTCTCTTTCTATTCCAAAACTTACCAAAGAAAACTATGGGCACTAGTGTATTCGTATGAAAGCTTTGCTCGACTCACAGGTGGCATGGTAAATTGTAGAGAAGGGTTACGATGAACCAGAGAATGAAGGAGCTTTGAATTAGGCTCAAAAAAATGTTCTAGTGAAGGCTCGGAATCAAGATCAACTAGCTTTGTCTATTATACACACGGGCTTAGATGAAGCCATATTTGAAAAGGTTGCATCTACAGAAAGAGCAAAGGAAGCCTGGGATATTCTCCAGAACAATTTTGAAGGAGTTGACAAAGTTAAAAAGGTATGATTACAAACCCTTACGAGGAGAATTTGAGTCATTGCATATGAAAGAATCTGAATCAGTACCAGATTATTTTACAAGGGTTTCATGTACTGTAAATCAAATGAAAAATTATGGAGAAAAAATTGAAGATGCTCGTGTCAATGAAAAGATACTGAGATCTTTGAATACAAAATTGCAACTTGCTAGCATATCCATTGAAGAATCAAACGATACGGAGACCATGACCGTGGATCAACTTATGGGATCACTGCAAGCATATTCAGAAAGATTGTTAAAGAAGGAAAAGATGGAGTCTCAAGTGCTGAAAACCAATGTTTCTAACAAAGATAAGGTGTTGTACACACAATACAGTAGAGGAAGAGGACATGGACGTGCAAATCAATGTTTCAGTCGAGGCAGAGAACGTGGTCATGTAAGCAACAGACCTGAAGAAAAGGTGTAGACATATCAACAAAATTGGCGCGGACAAGGACGGAGTCGTGGCAGAGGTGGAAGATCAACTCCTGGCAGAGGTAATAGATCAAACGAATGTTA
Organism: Allium sativum; assembly: GCA_030737875.1. Lineage (NCBI taxonomy): Eukaryota > Viridiplantae > Streptophyta > Magnoliopsida > Asparagales > Amaryllidaceae > Allium > Allium sativum. The sequence goes on from JASFAX010001184.1 coordinate 47,344, forward strand.
TAATTGTGGAAAATTTGGACACTTTGCCAAAGATTGCTGGCCTAACAAGAATCTTAAAGAAAAGGAAAATTTAGCCGAAACGGAGGAGAAACAAGATAATGGTGTTCTGCTGATGGCATACAAAGATGTGACTCCAGAAGATGATATTGTTTGGTATCTCGATAGCGGAGCCAGCAGCCATATGTCTGGGCTCAAATATCTCTTTACTGATTTGAAGGAAATAGATTTTGGTTTTGTGTCTTTTGGAGATGCATCAAAGATTGAAGTCAAAGGCAATGGTGAAATCTGTTTTTCTAGTAAGGATGGCAGACAAGGAAGAATTGAAGACATTTATTATGTTCCGGACATGAAGAACAATATTCATAGCCCAGGACAACTACTTGAAAAAGGGTACTCGGTTTTCATGGAAGGCAAAGTCATGATCTTGAAGGACAAAAATGGCAGGACAATAGCACACATAGAGATGTCTCAAAACCGGATGTTTAAGCTAAACTTAAGAAATATACAAGAGACATGTTTGCAAGTAAAGTCAGAGAACAAAGCAACTTTATGGCACAAGCGATTTGGACATCTACACTATGGTGGTTTGAAGGAGATGGCAAATAAAGGAATGGTTCATGGAATGCCAAACATGAATTATACAGGAAGCTTTTGTGAAGAATATGTATTGGGAAAACAAACAAGGAACTCATTCCAAAAGAAGGTAATGTATCGTGCTGCAAAGCCTCTCGAGTTGGTGCATACGGACATATGTGGTCCTTTGACACCCAAGTCATATAGTTCCAAGAGGTACTTCATTACTTTTATTGATGATTATTCTCGAAGGACATGGGTCTATTTTTTAAATGAAAAACTAAGGTGTTGAAAGTATTTAAGAAATTCAAAGTGTTGGTAGAAAAGAAGGCTGTAATGTATATTAAGGCATTGCATTCAGATAAAGGCAGAGAATATACATCAAATGCTTTCGTAGAATATTGTGAAGAACATGGAATTAGAAGATTCTTAACAGCTCCATATTCACCACAGCAGAATGGAGTGGCTGAAATAAAAAATCGGACTATCTTAGACATGGTTCGATCGATGTTAAAGAGCAAGGAACTACCAAAAGAACTCTGGGCAGAAACAGTTCAGTGTGCTGTTTACATTCAGAATTGATGTCCACATTCAAATTTGGGTAAAAAACACCTCAGGAGTTATGGAGTGGAAGGAAGCCTACTGTATCGCACTTGAAAGTCTTTGGGAGTGTGGCATACTCACATGTACTAGATCAAAGAATAACAAAGTTGGAGGATAAAAGCAGGAAGTATATTTTTATTGGATATGATAAGAAAACAAAAGCTTACAAACTTCTTGACCCTGTCACTATGAAGGTGGATGTAAGTCGAGATGTACAAGTACAGGAGGATCATACATGGAACTGGAGCAAAGAATCAGAAGATGAACCAAAGAAAATTGTTTTTCCAATTTCTAAAATCTCACCAATATACTCTGATGCACAAGAAGATAATGATATAGAGCCTCAGAATCCTAGAATGAGAAGTTTGCAAGACATATATCAAACAACAGGTGAGGAGCACCTGGTGTGTTTGGTGGCAGATGCAAAAAATGTTAATTTTGAAGAAGCGATAAAAGAACAGAAGTGGGAAGCTGCAATGGATGAGGTAATCAGGGCAATTGAAAAGAACAAAACTTGGGAACTAGTAGAATCTCCAGAAGGTTGTAAACCCATCGATGTTAAATGGGTTTATAAAAAGAAGGTGAATGCTCTAGGAGAAATAGAAAGATATAAGGCGCGTTTAGTTGCAAAGGGCTATCGACAAAAGGCTGGAATAGACTATGATGAAGTTTTCGCGCCCGTGGCCAAAATAGAGACAATAAGGTTTCTAATTTCTCAGGCAGCTCAATATAAGTGGCCCATTTATCAGATGGACGTGAAATCCGCATTTTTGAATGGCATGCGCGAAGAGGAAGTGTACGTGAGTCAGCCTCCTGGATATGTAAAAGCAGGACAAGAAAGAATGGTGTTAAAGTTGCATAAGGCGTTGTACGGTTTGAAACAGGCGCCTTGACCATGGAATACCCGGATAAACACCTATTTCAAGAAGAACGAATTCATATAATATCCCTATGAACCTGCTTTGTATGTTAAAGAAAGGCAAGGTAATTTATTACTTGTTGCACTCTATGTTGATGATCGTATTTTTATGGGGAACAATGAAGATATGATTAAAGATTTTAAGAAGGAGATGACCAAAGAGTTCGAGATGACAGACTTGGGCTTAATGAAATATTTTCTTGGTATTGAAGTGAAGCAAGATAAGTTAGGCATTTTTATATCCCAAGAAGCATATGACAATAGTATCTTTAAGAAATTCAGAATGGAGCACTGTAATCCAGTAGCAACACCCATGGAACTGGGAACAAAACTTTCAAAATTTGAGGGACGAGCTTTGGTGGATGCAAATTTATATCAAAGTCCGGTTGGAAGCTTGAGATATCTTATGTGTACAAGACCTGACATTACATATAGTGTTAGAATAGCAAGCAGATACATGGAGAATCCAAAAGGGTCACATTGGAAAGTAATCAAAAGGAAGATATATTCAAGGAACAAAGTCACTGGGATTGTTTTATTCTACAACAGCAGACTACAATTTGGTGGGATATTCTGATAGTGATTGGTGTGGAGACGTGGATGATCATAAAAGCACGTCTGGATACTTGTTCTTTATAAGAGATACAACTTTTACATGGTACTCCAAGAAACCGCCTATAGTTTCATTATCAACTTGTGAGGCAGAATATGTGTCAGCCTCTTATTGTGTTTGTCATGCTATATGGCTAAGAAGGTTACTTGGAGAATTGAGGATCCCACAGCAAAGATCAACTGAAATTAGAATTGACAACAAATCTGCAATTGAGCTTACCAAGAATCCAATGCATCACGAAAGGAGCAAACACATTGATGTTCGATTCCATTTTTTTTGGGAACATGAAAAAGAAAAGAATGTGCATTTACGTCATGTTGTTAGTCGTGACCAGATAGCAGATGTGCTCACTAAACCATTGTCCACAACTCTATTTGATACTTACAAAAGGCTGATGGGCATGAAGGATCGAAATGAGTTAGTTTAAGGGAGGAATATGTTGAATAAACTAAACTCTTCAGTTTTAGTAATATTCTAGAAGTTGCATGTTATATGTGAGAATAAATTAAGTGTGATTCATGGAACTGAAAGGATGTAACTATTCATGTATGATGGTTTGTATTCTCCTATTATAAATGGAGAAGTTTGTAATGGTATTTAAAAGAGAAGAAAAAAGGCCAAAAAATCAGAAATACAGAACTAGTTATGTTCTTGATTCCTTATTCTGTTCTATGTCCCTTATACTAAAATTTTATTAAAACCTTATACGTAAAAACACACACACCCCAACAGAAGAACTGTGTCTTCTAGATGTTGCAATCACTGAAAAGGAAAATGCTAGAACTATACTCGCAGACTGTAGCCAAGAAGAAGTTACTGAGAATATTCCAGAGTCGTCCCTGACTGAAACAGGCAGGGATACACCGGTCATTGACTCAACTGAAATGGAAGAAGGTTAAAAGAATTTGACAGAATCTTGTGTATCTGCAAATGAAAATAAAGCGACTTTGATTGCTGGGTTAAGCAGAACATTGGTAGTAATTGAACAGCTATACTAGAAACTCCTATTGAGGTTTCTAAAGCCTACAAGGAGAGTAGCGGTTCGATTGTTATGAATGCAGATACAACAGTTGAAGCATTTGAATTCATGTCTAAGGTACCAGATGCTGCTAAAAGATGGAAGAAAAGAAGGAAAATAGTACACGAAAGTTGTATGTGCATGAAAATGAAGGTTATGCAACATAGAAGCAAGAATGAAGTGTTGTAGCAATGAAGCAATGCGGAAAGGTTTGGAAATGTGTGTTCAACAAAAATTGGTGCATATGGATGGCTCCTAACGAGATGAATTGTTCAATACCCAAATTGTGTGTCCTCATGTGCCAGATCAATCTTAGCCACTGATTTGCACAAAATCTAATGGTTTTGAGTGGATTGTAGGACCCGTTCATTAGATTATTAATAATATATGTGGTTGTGATTTGTCGGGCACACGGGAACACCCGAGTTGGGTACAGAAGAATTGACCCCGTTCTTAACCATCATAGGTTATTAAATATTTATGCAGATGTGGTAGTACCAGTGTTTTCATAACCCGACCCTACTGCGGTCCGACCTCGAATAACCATGAACCTTGGACCATCACAGCGCAAAACTCAATCAAACCTCATTCATGCATGAATCTTGGTCGGACATTCAAACTAGCAGTCCAACCTTTAATTTTACAGGGTTAAACCACGATTTTTTGTTTTCCCTACTTCTTATTGTGTAACTCTCTTTGATCATTTCATCTTCTGTATTGAAAATAACAACTAAAATATTTCAAAAAATCATAACTATTCCAGCATTTAAATCATAAACTATAACATTTCGTTTTAAAAAACATGTATGTTTGTTTGTGTCTTTGTTGTTTAATTATATTATGCAATATATTAATGTTAATGAACAAGTAGATGGCTTTCAAACTTTATTATTCATGTTGTAACCAAAAAATGGCCACAACACCAAAGGTATTTTCACAATACTTCACCAAAAGATTAGAATTAGGAATATGGAGCCATAAACATGAAAAGTAGTAAATAAACAAGAGGATTTTTAGAGTGGTTCAGCCTAGAGACGGCCTACATCCACTATGGAAGAGATTTGCATTATCATTTCAGAATTTACAAGGTGTGAATCCTCTCTCATTACATTCATTCTCTCTCTCTCACACACACACACAAGTACTTCTCTCTTTAACAATGATCTTCTACTTTTTTCTCTCTTTTCACTCTAGATTTCACTTGGATTTGCAACATAATTAGTGAGATCTTTTGATTTGTGATGGTAGTAGAGTATATTTAGACACTTAGATGATCTTTACCGGATCCATGATGATCTTATGTTGGATCTAGGCTTTAGAGAGAGTTAATGGTAGTTGGAGATCACTTTGATTATGTTTAAGAGATTTTTAACGAAGTTTG
>JASFAX010001185.1:0-2500 GCA_030737875.1 Allium sativum
ACCAGGGTTTCTGCTTGATACGTCCTATTTTCGAAAAAACCGGAAAAATCCAACTAAACCAAGCTTTCCTGTAATTGCCCACATTTCAGCATGGTTCTAGCTAGATTTGGCCAGTTTTCGGAAAAACTGGTGAAATCCAACCAAAACCAAACTTTTCCGAGATATCGCCCACGTTTCAGCATGGTTTCTTCCTGATCAGTCCCGTTTTCGAGAAAATAGGAAAATCTCGCGGAAACCAAAGATTCCCGTAATCGCCCATGTTTCTGCTTGATACGTCCAGTTTCAAAAAAACTGGGAAATCTCGCCAGAACCGAACTTTCCCATGAGCGGCCACGTTTCACCAGGGTTTCTGCTTGATACGTCCTATTTTCGAAAAAACCGGAAAAATCCAGCCAAAACCAAGCTTTCCTGTAATTGCCCACATTTCAGCATGGTTCTAGCAAGATTTGGCCAGTTTTCGGAAAAACTGGTGAAATCCACCAAAACCATACTTTTCCGAGATCGCAACAAAAATATTTTTAAAAATATTTTTAAAAAATTTGGGAGGGCACTTCCATCGAAAACATTTTCAAAAATTTTTTTTTAAATTTTTTTTTTTAAAATATTTAAAAATTAATATTTTTAATATTTAAAAAAAAAAAAAAATTTCTCCGAAAAATCCACACAAAAAAATTTTGTTGATCAACCAACGTTTCAGCTTGCGTTTTGCCTGATCCATTTTGGTCAATCCTTCCCTTCCTCCTCCTCACCCTCCCCCCCCAATATAGGAATATATGGAATTTAGCCTAATATGACCCCGGTAGTCCAAAGTGTCTCTGCTACGTAGGTAAATCCGACCACATTTTTTTTTGTGATTTTGCCATGTAGTCACTGTGGTTTTGAGTGATCCGCATGTGTTTTCCGAATCTGGCACTTTGCCAAGTGCCAAATCTGGTACTTTGTCAAATCTGGTACTTTGCCAAATCCAAGGCGTGCGGAGCCCGATTAGCACACGTGAAAATTCAATGTTTCACCGTGTTTTTCAGCCTGGTACTTTGGCAAACCTGGTACTTTGCCAAGTGCCAAATCTGATACTTTGCCAAATCCAAGCTGTGCCAAGCCCGATTAGCACACGTGAAAATCTAACGTTTCACCGTGTTTTTCACCATTTTTTGAGTGCCAAATCTGGTACTTGGCAAATGTGGTACTTTGCCAAATCCAAGGCGTGCGGAGCCCGATTAGCACACGCGAAAATTCGATGTTTCACCGTGTTTTTCAGCTGGTACTTTGGCCAACCTGGTACTTTGCCAAGTGCCAAATCTGGTACTTTGCCAAATGCAAGGCGTGCGGAGCCCGATTAGCACACGTGAAAATTCAATGTTTCACCGTGTTTTTCAGCCTGGTACTTTGGCAAACCTGGTACTTTGCCAAGTGCCAAATCTGGTACTTTGCCAAATCCAAGCTGTGCCAAGCTCGATGCGCACACGTGAAAATCCAGTGTTTCACCGTGTTTTTCACCATTTTTTGAGTGCCAAATCTGGTACTTTGGCAAATCTGGTACTTTGCCAAATGCAAGGCGTGCGGAGCCCGATTAGCACACGTGAAAATTCAATGTTTCACCGTGTTTTTCAGCCTGGTACTTTGGCAAACCTGGTACTTTGCCAAGTGCCAAATCTGGTACTTTGCCAAATCCAAGGCGTGCGGAGCCCGATTAGCACACGTGAAAATTCAATGTTTCACCGTGTTTTTCAGCCTGGTACTTTGCCAAACCTGGTACTTTGCCAAGTGCCAAATCTGGTACTTTGCCAAATCCAAGGCGTGCGGAGCCCGATTAGCACACGTGAAAATTCGATGTTTCACCGTGTTTTTAAGCCCTTTTTGAGTGCCAAATCTGGTACTTTGCAAAGTGCCAAATCTGGTACTTTGCCAAACCTGGTACTTTGCCAAAACCAAGCCGTGCCGAGCCCGATGCGCACACGTGAAAATCCAATGTTTTACCATGTTTTTCAGTCTTTTTTGAGTGCCAAAATCTGGTACTTTGGCAAATTTGGTACTTTGGCAAATTTGGTACTTTGCCAAATCCAAGGCGTGCCGAGCCCGATTAGCACACGCGAAAATTCGATGTTTCACCGTATTTTCAGCCTGGTACTTTGGCAAACCTGGTACTTTGCCAAGTGCCAGATCTGGTACTTTGCCAATCCAAGGCGTGCCAAGCCCGATGAGCACACGTAAAAATTCAATGTTTCACCATGTTTTAAGCCTTTTTTGAGTGCCAAATCCGGTACTTTGCAAAGTGCCGAATCTGGTACTTTGCCAAACCTGGTACTTTGCCAAAACGAAGCCGTGCCGAGCCCGATGCGCACACGTGAAAATCCAATGTTTCACCTTGTTTTTCACTATTTTTTGAGTGCCAAATCTGGTACTTTGCCAAATCCAAGGCGTGCCAAGCCCGATGCGCACACGTCGATATCAAGTGTTTCACCGTGTTTTTCAGTCTTTTTGAGTGCCAAAATCTGGTACT
>JASFAX010001185.1:22500-25000 GCA_030737875.1 Allium sativum
ATCGCAACAAAAATATTTTTAAAAATATTTTTAAAAAATTTGGGGAGGGCACACTTCCATCGAAAACATTTTCAAAAAATTTTTTTTTAAATTTTTTTTTTTTAAAATATTTAAAAATTAATATTTTTAAATATTTAAAAAAAAAAAAAAATTTCTCCGAAAAATCCACACAAAAAAATTTTGTTGATCAACCAACGTTTCAGCTTGCGTTTTGCCTGATCCATTTTGGTCAATCCTTCCCCTTCCTCCTCCTCACCCTCCCCCCCCAATATAGGAATATATGGAATTTAGCCTAATATGACCCCGGTAGTCCAAAGTGTCTCTGCTACGTAGGTAAATCCGACCACATTTTTTTTTGTGATTTTGCCATGTAGTCACTGTGGTTTTGAGTGATCCGCATGTGTTTTCCGAATCTGGCACTTTGCCAAGTGCCAAATCTGGTACTTTGTCAAATCTGGTACTTTGCCAAATCCAAGGCGTGCGGAGCCCGATTAGCACACGTGAAAATTCAATGTTTCACCGTGTTTTTCAGCCTGGTACTTTGGCAAACCTGGTACTTTGCCAAGTGCCAAATCTGATACTTTGCCAAATCCAAGCTGTGCCAAGCCCGATTAGCACACGTGAAAATCTAACGTTTCACCGTGTTTTTCACCATTTTTTGAGTGCCAAATCTGGTACTTTGGCAAATGTGGTACTTTGCCAAATCCAAGGCGTGCGGAGCCCGATTAGCACACGCGAAAATTCGATGTTTCACCGTGTTTTTCAGCCTGGTACTTTGGCCAACCTGGTACTTTGCCAAGTGCCAAATCTGGTACTTTGCCAAATGCAAGGCGTGCGGAGCCCGATTAGCACACGTGAAAATTCAATGTTTCACCGTGTTTTTCAGCCTGGTACTTTGGCAAACCTGGTACTTTGCCAAGTGCCAAATCTGGTACTTTGCCAAATCCAAGCTGTGCCAAGCTCGATGCGCACACGTGAAAATCCAGTGTTTCACCGTGTTTTTCACCATTTTTTGAGTGCCAAATCTGGTACTTTGGCAAATCTGGTACTTTGCCAAATGCAAGGCGTGCGGAGCCCGATTAGCACACGTGAAAATTCAATGTTTCACCGTGTTTTTCAGCCTGGTACTTTGGCAAACCTGGTACTTTGCCAAGTGCCAAATCTGGTACTTTGCCAAATCCAAGGCGTGCGGAGCCCGATTAGCACACGTGAAAATTCAATGTTTCACCGTGTTTTTCAGCCTGGTACTTTGCCAAACCTGGTACTTTGCCAAGTGCCAAATCTGGTACTTTGCCAAATCCAAGGCGTGCGGAGCCCGATTAGCACACGTGAAAATTCGATGTTTCACCGTGTTTTTAAGCCCTTTTTGAGTGCCAAATCTGGTACTTTGCAAAGTGCCAAATCTGGTACTTTGCCAAACCTGGTACTTTGCCAAAACCAAGCCGTGCCGAGCCCGATGCGCACACGTGAAAATCCAATGTTTTACCATGTTTTTCAGTCTTTTTTGAGTGCCAAAATCTGGTACTTTGGCAAATTTGGTACTTTGGCAAATTTGGTACTTTGCCAAATCCAAGGCGTGCCGAGCCCGATTAGCACACGCGAAAATTCGATGTTTCACCGTATTTTTCAGCCTGGTACTTTGGCAAACCTGGTACTTTGCCAAGTGCCAGATCTGGTACTTTGCCAAATCCAAGGCGTGCCAAGCCCGATGAGCACACGTAAAAATTCAATGTTTCACCATGTTTTTAAGCCTTTTTTGAGTGCCAAATCCGGTACTTTGCAAAGTGCCGAATCTGGTACTTTGCCAAACCTGGTACTTTGCCAAAACGAAGCCGTGCCGAGCCCGATGCGCACACGTGAAAATCCAATGTTTCACCTTGTTTTTCACTATTTTTTGAGTGCCAAATCTGGTACTTTGCCAAATCCAAGGCGTGCCAAGCCCGATGCGCACACGTCGATATCAAGTGTTTCACCGTGTTTTTCAGTCTTTTTTGAGTGCCAAAATCTGGTACTTTGGCAAATTTGGTACTTTGCCAAATCCAAGGCGTGCCGAGCCCGATTAGCACACGCGAAAATTCGATGTTTCACCGTATTTTTCAGCCTGGTACTTTGGCAAACCTGGTACTTTGCCAAGTGCCAGATCTGGTACTTTGCCAAATCCAAGGCGTGCCAAGCCCGATGAGCACACGTAAAAATTCAATGTTTCACCATGTTTTTAAGCCTTTTTTGAGTGCCAAATCCGGTACTTTGCAAAGTGCCGAATCTGGTACTTTGCCAAACCTGGTACTTTGCCAAAACGAAGCCGTGCCGAGCCCGATGCGCACACGTGAAAATCCAATGTTTCACCTTGTTTTTCACTATTTTTTGAGTGCCAAATCTGGTACTTTGCCAAATCCAAGGCGTGCCAAGCCCGATGTGCACACGTCGATATCCAGTGTTTCACCGTGTTTTTCAGCCTGGTACTTTGGCAAACCTGGTACTTTGTCAAGTGCTAAATCTG
>JASFAX010001185.1:45000-47500 GCA_030737875.1 Allium sativum
GCCCGATTAGCACACGTGAAAATTCAATGTTTCACCGTGTTTTTCAGCCTGGTACTTTGCAAACCTGGTACTTTGCCAAGTGCCAAATCTGATACTTTGCCAAATCCAAGCTGTGCCAAGCCCGATTAGCACACGTGAAAATCTAACGTTTCACCGTGTTTTTCACCATTTTTTGAGTGCCAAATCTGGTACTTTGGCAAATGTGGTACTTTGCCAAATCCAAGGCGTGCGGAGCCCGATTAGCACACGCGAAAATTCGATGTTTCACCGTGTTTTTCAGCCTGGTACTTGGCCAACCTGGTACTTTGCCAAGTGCCAAATCTGGTACTTTGCCAAATGCAAGGCGTGCGGAGCCGATTAGCACACGTGAAAATTCAATGTTTCACCGTGTTTTTCAGCCTGGTACTTTGGCAAACCTGGTACTTTGCCAAGTGCCAAATCTGGTACTTTGCCAAATCCAAGCTGTGCCAAGCTCGATGCGCACACGTGAAAATCCAGTGTTTCACCGTGTTTTTTCACCATTTTTTGAGTGCCAAATCTGGTACTTTGGCAAATCTGGTACTTTGCCAAATGCAAGGCGTGCGGAGCCCGATTAGCACACGTGAAAATTCAATGTTTTCACCGTGTTTTTCAGCCTGGTACTTTGGCAAACCTGGTACTTTGCCAAGTGCCAAATCTGGTACTTTGCCAAATCCAAGGCGTGCGGAGCCCGATTAGCACACGTGAAAATTCAATGTTTCACCGTGTTTTTCAGCCTGGTACTTTGCCAAACCTGGTACTTTGCCAAGTGCCAAATCTGGTACTTTGCCAAATCCAAGGCGTGCGGAGCCCGATTAGCACACGTGAAAATTCGATGTTTCACCGTGTTTTTAAGCCCTTTTTGAGTGCCAAATCTGGTACTTTGCAAAGTGCCAAATCTGGTACTTTGCCAAACCTGGTACTTTGCCAAAACCAAGCCGTGCCGAGCCCGATGCGCACATACGTGAAAATCCAATGTTTTACCATGTTTTTCAGTCTTTTTTGAGTGCCAAAATCGGTACTTTGGCAAATTTGGTACTTTGGCAAATTTGGTACTTTGCCAAAATCCAAGGCGTGCCGAGCCCGATTAGCACACAGCGAAAATTCGATGTTTCACCGTATTTTTCAGCCTGGTACTTTGGCAAACCTGGTACTTTGCCAAGTGCCAGATCTGGTACTTTGCAAATCCAAGGCGTGCCAAGCCCGATGAGCACACGTAAAAATTCAATGTTTCACCATGTTTTTAAGCCTTTTTTGAGTGCCAAATCCGGTACTTTGCAAAGTGCCGAATCTGGTACTTTGCCAAACTGGTACTTTGCCAAAACGAAGCCGTGCCGAGCCGATGCGCACACGTGAAAATCCAATGTTTCACCTTGTTTTTCACTATTTTTTGAGTGCCAAATCTGGTACTTTGCCAAATCCAAGGCGTGCCAAGCCCGATGCGCACACGTCGATATCAAGTGTTTCACCGTGTTTTTCAGTCTTTTTTGAGTGTGCCAAAATCTGGTACTTTGGCAAATTTGGTACTTTGCCAAATCCAAGGCGTGCCGAGCCCGATTAGCACACGCGAAAATTCGATGTTTCACCGTATTTTTCAGCCTGGTACTTTGGCAAACCTGGTACTTTGCCAAGTGCCAGATCTGGTACTTTGCCAAATCCAAGGCGTGCCAAGCCCGATGAGCACACGTAAAAATTCAATGTTTCACCATGTTTTTAAGCCTTTTTTGAGTGCCAAATCCGGTACTTTGCAAAGTGCCGAATCTGGTACTTTGCCAAACCTGGTACTTTGCCAAAACGAAGCCGTGCCGAGCCCGATGCGCACACGTGAAAATCCAATGTTTCACCTTGTTTTTTCACTATTTTTTGAGTGCCAAATCTGGTACTTTGCCAAATCCAAGGCGTGCCAAGCCCGATGTGCACACGTCGATATCCAGTGTTTCACCGTGTTTTTCAGCCTGGTACTTTGGCAAACCTGGTACTTTGTCAAGTGCTAAATCTGGTAATTCGCCAAATCCAAGTCGTGCCAAGCCCGATGAGCACACGTGAAAATCCAATGTTTCACCGTGTTTTCAAGCCTTTTTGAGTGCCAAACCTGGTACTTTGCCAAATCTTCTACTTCGGTAAATCTGGTAATTTGCCAAATCCAAGACGTGCCAAGCCCGATGCGCACACGTGAACACCATTAACTCGAACACCTTTACCAGAAAGCTGGTCAACCGATCGCGTTTGAGGCTTCGCTGCGGAGGTTTCGTAAATTTCACGGGTAAATGCTTGAAATTCCATAGGCTTAGATTTCAGTGTCAGCGCACGTTACAGCTTGCTTTTCGCCTGGTCCGCTCTTCCAATATAAAATCCAGGCACAATGGGCTTTTCGTATAAGTCCACGGAATGATATTTCGGTGGTCGGTCGATCGATGTACCTATTGGATTACTCATTGTCCCATTTTTCTGTCTGTGGCTACTGACCAAGGAATTTGGCACT
>JASFAX010001186.1:0-52432 GCA_030737875.1 Allium sativum
GGGAATCTTTATATAGTAGTTACATAAAATCCAAGTACAGGTTGAAATGGTATATAAAAGAAAAATGGAAGGTGTGAAGTTTTCCATTTTCCACCTTTTTGTAACATAAGAAATCGAATTTAGAAAATTAGATTTTTCTGAAATTCGAAAAATAAAGTATCTTGGTACGGTTTTGGATGCAAAAATTGGATGAACTACCCTCTTGCTCAGTAAGAATGTAGGAAAATTGAATGAAAATATATTTTGGTTTTCAAAATATTGCATTCATGTAGAATTGCTAGTATATTTAGGATGTGTGCATCATGTTTTTGAAGGATTTTTTAAAAATTTGCATACATATAGGAGGTACCGCTTAGGCATACATGTATTACTACGTTGTATTACACTTTGCACGAATGCATAGATGTTTGAAAAAATTGGATGTGCACACGATGGATGTATATTACGTGAGGGATTATTTAATTGTTACCCTTATCAAATTTCAGGGATGAAATTTCCTAAGGGTGGGATAATGTAACCCCCTGCATTTTTAACTAAATAATAAAATAAAATTTGAAAAGCTTCTTGAGTTTGGTCATGGGATTAGGGTCATTGCGTCCCTGGCGATTTTTTGGTCAATTTAGACCTATGGATTGTAGAAAATATATTTTAGATGAAAGAGATACATTTAAATGAAATATTGTAACAAAACATGAAAAGAAGGTATAAGAAAAAGAACAATGACCACCATTGTTTTAAGTCTTGTTAACAAAAGCCTATGTAGTCTAGTTGGTAAGAGCATGTGACTTTCTAGAGAGTGGCGCGAGTTCAATTCCCGTGGGCGATATATTTTTATTTTAGAGAAATAGCTAAAATAATCATGTTCTTAGCGGATAAATATGTACAAATGCACATATAAGGAAAATTATACATATAAGGAAGTAAAAAATATATGTATATATGCATATGTAAATATATACATATATACATATACATACATATATATATATATATATATATATATATATATATGCAATGGAGAAATTCAAAATAGGGCTGCAATGAAAGAAATCTGGTAAGAATTAAATAACGACATAACACCATTTGAATTTTGAAATTGAAATACAAGTTGTGCATATATATATATATATATATATATCTGTGTGTGTAAAATGGGCATTAGAAGCTTTGTATACATATAAGGAGTTTATATGTAAGTATAATGTTTAAATAATTCCAGAAATTCAAACATTTAAGACAAATGTTAACAAATAAACATCTACGCATAAAGCAGCTCGTAGGACCCAAACGGGTCAACCCATACCTGCCTTGGTCGACTTATGGGTCGACCCAAGCGGGGTGGGTCTACCCACCCCTGATCCAGGCAGATTCATTTGATGAATCTGGAGTGTTTTTTAGGATCTTTGGCCAACTTTGTAACATATAAATCTTAGAATTTGCTGATAATTTGATTAAATTATATAATGTTGAATTTGAATATTTTAAATTATTTTGGATAATCATTAGTTTATAAGTCTTTGTATGTTTTTACTAGTTTTTATATGTATACATAGGTATTCATGTAGTAGCTTTTGTTTTAAACTTAAGTAGACTGTTTTTCAGTACAAATTAGATGGCTTGACAACTAATGAATAAATAACATGTCATGTAATAAATTTCAATGAAAGCAAATCACATCAATTTAATGAGGGAATATTTGTAACAACCCGAATTTTAATAATATATTAAAATCATAAATCAAGGCAGAATTAAATCTTAAATTAAGAATCATGGGAAATGGGCAGCGCCGTTGCGTTCATCTCGAAATTCTACATGGAATAGGGTCCGAGTTTTCGAAAATCGGAGTCCGGATGAAGGAGTTATGGCCTTCGGAAGTTCCAGGAAAATTTAAACAGCCCAGACCTAGGTCGAGCATAGTGTCGACCTCCCCAAACCAGGTCGACCCTAGTGTCGACCATATTGTTGACCTCCCCAGACCAGGTCGACCCTAGTGTCGACCATAGTGTCGACCCCCCCCCCTTCATTTCTGAGTCTGAACCACGTTCGGTCTGGTTGGCTTGCTGAGTCTATTTTCGGGCCTGTGACGAATTTGGATGGTTCAGATCAGTTCTAGGGTTTATCCTAGGGCCTAAACTAGTTCCTACACCTATATAAACATCCTAAGGCCTAACCTAATTCATACAATAATTCATATGACACCAAAATGCTGCTGAACTTCCTCTTGATCATGGCCGCCGCTCTCTAAACTTTTCTCTTAGCCTCCAAACTAAATTCAAACTAGAGATTAAACTTCTACTGCAATTCTACAACAATTCAAGAAGATAAATCAATGTCTTTGCAACGTTCTACGACAATTTTAGTTCTTAATTCATTAGCCATGCTCAGTAAGTTCTAATTATTTTCAGATCTAAATATTTAATTATGATGTGACCATGGAATAAAGTGGAATTGGATTTAAGTATGTTTATCGATTCTGATCTATTTCTGTTGCTCCTTGATCTTGTGTTTTTGGACTTGTCTATCTTTATGCTCATGACAAGTTTATGATCTATTCAGCAGTTTTCTTGATTCGTAATGACGTTATTTATGCCTATGATGATGTTTTCCTCTGATCTCATTTTTTTATTCAATTTCTATCTCCCCCAATTTATTTTCTTTTCATGAACCTTGGTCAATTTCGGACCTTGGCCTAAAATCGCGATTTGCGTACAATATGTATACGGGGGAATTATGGGATTATTGCCTATATGAATATGTTGTAATAATTGGCAACATGAAATTGGATATTATCATTGTATTTGCAAGTTTGGGCATGATCTGTAAATTTTGGTATATTCTTGTTATGAAAAAATTTGCATAAATATTATATACATGGAATTTGGCACAAATAGGATCTATGTAATGTAACATGAGATTTGGTATATATAACATGTAAATAATTTGGCATGAAGTGGGCATACATGAATTAGCATGTAAATTAAATCATGAGTTTGGGACTATGTAAGCTTAAATCAAAAGATTGGGCTTATGTTAATTAGGCATATGTAGAATTGAGAATTTGAACATGAAAGCGATTGTAAACTTGATAATTGGCATAAACAAGTATTATGAACTTGGGCAACTGACATGTATTGTAATAAAAAGATTATAGTTTGGGATAACTGCATCATGAATCATGATTTGGGTTTATTGGGTATAAAACTTAATACATGTAATTTTGGCTAGAACTTGATATGGGTAAAATGGCATAAAATTGGCATACATGTAAAACGGCATGAATTGAACATATGTAAATTTGGTATGAATTGGGCATATGTAAAACTGACATGTAATCTAGAACTTGGGCATATGTTAATTATGTAAAATTTGGAATAGAAACATATATGATATTTATGACTTGGAGAAAGTTTAATATGAACGCGCCTAAGTTGGGTTTTGGGTAGTTGGCATGTATTGTAAATAAAAGGCTATAATTTGGCATAACTTTATAGTGAATTATGATAATAATTTGGGAATACGTTTTGGGCAAAAACGTGAATTATGAACTTGGAAAATGGGCCATAACATTAAACTGTTAGCTCATTTACATATAAAGAACAAATACGTAAATTTAGAAAATATGAAATGGTTAACCCGAGGTTGGATTGAGTTGTGATGTAAACCTGCCCGGACTCGCCCGGCTGTCCAGTAATCACAACAATACCTATCCAATGTGGGAGGTTAAGGCATTGATCCCAATAAGGACCCGTGGTTAGACTGAGTTGCGGTGTAAACCTGCCCGGAACCGACCGGCTGTCCAGTAACCGCAACAATACCTGTCTAATGTGTGTGGTTGGTGCTTATTGAATACGTTAAAACTAAGAACGCTTAACCAACATAACATGTTAAACAATGGGTGGGTTAAGTAATATGACTAGGCTAATGACACTTAACCATTATAACATGACTAGCGGTTGGGTTGGTTTAACTTGAATGGGTTGATAACACCCAATCGATATAACCTGATGCATGGTAGGGTTAAGTAAAGACATGAGGGTAACACTTAACCATTATAATATGACTAGTGGATGGGGTTAAGTTAACATGCACTTAACCAATATAACGTGATGTGTGGTAAGGTTAAGTAACAACAGAGGGTAACACTTAATCGTCACAACGTGATAAGTAGGTGGGCTAAGTCAACGTACACTTAACCAATATGACATGACATGCGGTGGGGTTAAGTTAACACAAGGGAGAACACTTAACCAGTATAACAAGGCTTGCGGTAGGGTTAAGTAACACAAAGAATAACATTTAACCGATATAACATGATATGTGGTAGGGTTATGTAAAATAAGAGAAAACACTTAACCAATTTAACGTGATGGACGGAGAGGGTTAAGTACATATCGGGTTGGTGGGTAATATTAGTAAATATAGGCCCACAAACTTAACCATTAATAAGCATGCTTGAATTGGTGGGTTAAGTACACTACGGAAAGGTGGGTAATATCTGTATATATAGGCCCACAAACTTAAGCAGCAGGAAACCCTAGTAACGGGGACCCATTTCAGCAGTAACCCAATTAGGCATCATGTACCCTAAAACTAGGCAGGGTGGGGCACGATTGCTGGGCTAATTGTAAGCGGTAAAAAAGCGACGACGGTGGGTGCACAGTGTGGGTTCTAACGGGGTGCGGGCGTGCACACACTCCGGAGCAGACAAACAGGGCACTGGTGCACTAGTAGTATAACCTATGTATTCTAGAATTGTGTCGGGACACCACCATGGGTCTTGATACACCCCCATGGTGGGACCAGCATAGGTATCTACAATCATTAGGGGCCATATGACACACATAGGTAGCATAATCCCTAGGTTGGACCTAGGTGGCATAAACCCTAAATCCAAGAAGCGTTCAGTAGGTAGCATAATCCCTAGGTTGGACCTAGGTGGCATAAACCCTAAATCCGAGAAGCGTTCAATAGGTAGCATAATCCCTAGGTTGGACCTAGGTGGCATAAACCCTAAATCCGAGAAGCGTTCAATAGGTAGTATAATCCCTTGGTTGGACCTAGGTGGCATAAACCCTAAATCCGAGAAGCGTTCAATAAGTAGCATAAACCCTAGTTGGACATAGATCGCGAAAACCCAGGTTGAATCTAGGAAGCGCTCGATAGAAAACCCTAGATTTGATCAAGGTAATAAATAATAGATATACACCTGAAAACAACCACAATTTCGGGGATTGGGATCACGTTATCATATGATCATTTTATACAGATTACTAGTTGGCACACTAGTTAGGTGGTGCAGAGCAAATAGATATCATTTTAATTGTGAAGCTTAGAAAGCTTGCGATGTTATAGTTGATTTATCGTGCCTGTAGCTTATCTTGTCATCATGCTTATGTTTACTTTCAGTTTATTCATGCCATATTATCTTTACCTGTTTTTATGCTGAAAGTCACTAGGACTTACTCAGTCTTTATGACTGACCCGTTTTGTTTCGCCTCTTTTTCTTCCGCCCCCCCCCCCCCCAAGGTTCACAGGGTGGGAATATAGCTTAGTTCGGATCTTACCAAGCTCAAAGGCTCTTTCGTGAAGGCTTGGATTGCTCTTGGCTATGGCTTGCTTTTCTTTAGTGGGGAATACTATAATTTATTTTTATGCTTCTTTGTTTTTGAGCAAGACAGATATTTTAGCTATGTATGAAGTTGATGGGCTTTTATTGTAAACAATTCTATTTAATAAATGATTTGAAGTACTTCTACTTTACTTTCCGCTGTTTTATATATGTCTGTCTTGTAATATTTCTGTTCCAGTACCCATAATGCTCCATTAAAGTTAAGGCATTCTCTTTGTGAGTGACCTTAACGGATATGGGGTGTTACATTTGGTATTAGAGCCGAAGGTTACCAGACTGGGCAAAAGTTTTCAAAAACCTTCTGAACTAGTTTTCAAACCGTTTACAAAGAAGCATTTTTCTAAAGAAAAGTTTTGTTTTACGAAAGGCATATTCCCCAAAGCTATATGCACTATCTTTTGATTCTCTCTTTGAATCCCTTCTTTCTCTCTTTTCACCATAGTTTTGTAGGCGTACGACACATGTCGGAGGGCAAGGAGTGCCCAACCTCCATCTGTAGCCGCAGTAGTTTTACTTGCGACTAATCTTATTTCAAGCTTTGTAGGGTGGCTGTGCGATGGAGGTAGCTTTCGAGAAACTTGTCAACAAGGTATGCAAGGATAGTAAGAACGAGGATAAAGAACAAGATCATCGAGAGGGCAATTGTATGCTCTCACTACTAGTGTACCTAAAAGGGGTGGTAACGTTTCAGTTAATGGTTTAGCTTTTCTTTTCTATCATCCCGTTAGAACTTTGTTTCTGTACATCGCATTCTTTTAATTCTGCTTTGATAGTTGAGTCTCTGCACCTTAGTACTAGCGTAGTAGATGATCCCATTTTTGTCTCAAATCCTGTTAGGGAATCTGCTCATTTATTCATGACTTGTTTGGAATTGAGAATGTCTATGCTAAGTGTTGAGTTTAGAAGTAATGCTTATGTTTTTGGGCTATGGGTTGATTATAGGGATGGAGTGGTTATCCAGTACTGGCGCCATTCTTGAGTATGAAAAAGGGTAGTTAGATTCTTGACTTGCCTTGGTAATGCCCTCGAAGTCTAGTGTAACCCTTAGGGTTCTGCCATGCTTAGTTACCTAGAATCTCTTGATACATTTATTGATCCACTCGAGTAGTGTTCGCCACTAAGGCGGATGGTTCATTTCACTTATGCATGAGTTATGAAAAATCACCTTAGTAAGTACATTTGGCAACATGGTCGGTATTTGTCTGTTTTCAAGAGATAGTTCTTCTGCGTGGAATACCTTATAGTAAGTAAACGAGATCCAGGATTCACTAGTGAATTTTGGAGAGCTTGCATGAAACCATGAGTACGCAGTTATGTTTGAGCCGAATATACTAGAAAAAGAATAAGTGAAAGTGGAACGAGAGGCAACAGTGAAATAGGTTCCAACTCATATTTTGGAAACAAGAATTAAGAAGCTACGAAATTGTGAAGTTAAAGAAGGTCAAAGCACAATGGAGTTAAGCTCAAGTAAATGCGACTTAGAAGATTGAAGACTAGATTCGCGCATCATATCTCTTTTTAAGAGTATATCCTTGATCCCTCTTTTCCTGTAGATCTTACTTGTATGCTATCTTTTAAGTATAACCTCTCGGTCCTATTCTCAATCCTATTTATGTTGCAAAACCCCATAGGGATCATCTGTTAGTAATACATGTTGGGGCTTGAGGGTGTTCGTTGGGTTGAGTAATTCTTTGGGCGTCAGCCTGATGTTGATTTCGGTCTTCAGGGCTGATGCTTAGGGAGTTCTTTTCCTAATCAGTATATATGTGGCATAGATTTCCAGTTTTGACATTGCCTAATGGGCACTAAGTTTTTACTTGCTTCTATCATTTGACTATATCTTTGGATAGGAACAATTGGGTGTAAACATGTGTTTGAGACATGTTATGATTGATGGTTGCAAGTGGTTGCCAGTGGTTGCTCGTGGATGCATATACACATTAGACACTAGATCGGTTCCGTCACCTTTCATATTGCATATGCATGAGTGTTTATACTTGTTTGTGGATGAAATTGAATCTGTTATCATGCGAATGTTGCATATGGATGGATGTTTGTGCACACATATAGTGTTTATGTGACTAGGACTATCTGCATACATGTTGGACTCATGGCACTAAACATATTTTGCATCTAGAAGATCAATCAGGCCTGATCATTTGCATTAGATAAGGAACATATAGACACACTTTCTGCATGTGTTCATATAGCAATAGAAATATTTTTAAGGACAATGATTCCTTGTGGATATGATGTTTTGAGTAGATGGATGATGGATGGTAGGACACACTCTTCTTAACTTGAAGATTTCGGGGACGAAATCCTTTAAGGAGGGGAGAATGTAAAAACCCGAATTTTAATAATATATTAAAATCATAAATCAAGGTAGAATTAAATCTTAAAATAAGAATCATGGGAAACAGGCAACGCCGTTGCATTCGTCTTGAAATTCTGCGTGGAATAGAGTCCGAGTTTTCGAAAATTGGAGTCCGAATGAAGGAGTTATGGCCTTCGGAAGTTCCAGGAAAATTTAAACAGCCCAGACCCAGGTCGACCCTATGGTCGACCATAGTGTCGACCTCCCCAGACCAGGTCGACCCTAGTGTCGACCACAGTGTCGACCTCCCCAGACCAGGTCGACACTAGTGTCGACCATAGTATCGACCTCCCCAGACCAAGTCGACCCTAGTGTCGACCATAGTGTCGACCCCCCCTCATTTCAGAGTCCGAACCTGGTTCGGTCTGGTTGGCTGGCTGAGTCTGTTTTCGGGCCTGTGACGAATTTGGATGGTTCGGATCAGTTCTAGGATTTATCCTAGGGCCTAAACTAGTTCCTACACCAATATAAACATCTTAATGCCTAACCTAATTCATACAATAATTCATATGACACAAAAATGTTGCTGCACTTCCTCTTGATCATGGCCACCGCTCTCTAAACTTTTCTCTTAGCCTCCAAACTAAATTCAAACTAGAGATTAAAGCTTATACAACAATTCTACAACAATTCAAGAAGATAAATCAATGTCTCTGCAATGTTCTACGACAATTTTAGTTCTTAATTTATTAGCCATGCTCAGTAAGTTCTAATTATTTTCAGATCTAAATATTTAATTATGATGTGGCCATGGAATAAAGTGGAATTGGATTTAAGTATGTTTATCGATTCTGATCTATTTCTGTTGCTCCTTGAATCTTGTATTTTGGGACTTGTCTATCTTTATGCTCATGACAAGTTTATGATCTATTCAGCAGTTTTCTTGATTCGTAATGACGTTATCATCAAGTTGTAATATTTATGCCTATGATGATGTTTTCCTCTGATCTCATTTTTTATTCAATTTCTATCTCCCCCAATTTAATTTCTTTTCATGAACCTTGGTCAATTTCGGACCTTGGCCTAAAATCGCAATTTGCGTACGATATGTATACGGGGGAATTATGGGATTATTGCCTACATGAATATGTTGTAATAATTGGAAACATGAAATTGGATATTATCATTGTATTTGCAAGTTTGGGTGTGATCTGTAAATTTTGGTATAATCTTGTTATGAAACAAATTTCATAAATATTATATACATGGAATTTGGCACAAATAGGATCTATGTAATGTAACATGAGATTTGGTATATATAACATGTAAATAATTTGGAATGAAGTGGGCATACATGAATTAGCATGTAAATTAAATCACGAGTTTGGGACTATGTAAGCTTAAATCAAAAGATTGGTCTTATGTTAATTAGGCTTATGTAGAATTGAGAATTTGAACATGAAAGCGATTGTAAACTTGATAATTGGCATAAACATGTATTATGAACTTGGACAACTGACATGTATTGTAATAAAAAGATTCTAGTTTGGGATAACTACATCATGAATCATGATTTGGGTTTATTAGGTATAAAACTTAATACATGTAATTTTGGCTAGAACTTGTTATGGGTAAAATGGCATAAAATTGGCATACATGTAAAACGTCATGAATTGAACATATGTAAATTTGGTATGAATTGGGCATATGTAAATGTTAGCCTACTTTGTGAACTAGGCAACACAAAGTCAAGAAATCAACCATTGAAGAGTATGTCAAGTTATAAGACTCCGGTTCGGATCGGCAGGAGACTCTACAATCTAGATTAGGTAGCAGCAGCTGTTCGGATCGGGTCAGAGCAAATCCTCGGTTCGGGTCGGGAAGAGTCCCCTGTTCGGATCGGGGAGCTCCTACTGGATAGGTTGACAAAGCGTACCTGATCGGATCGGAAAGCCTTCTGCTTGCCACGACTTCGGAGCGGAGCGGGGTATGATTAGAGAAGAAGAGACGTCCAAGCTGCTCCAGTTCGGGTCGGGTATTCCGATCCGAGCCCCCAACCTGCACGTCTCCGACCCGCACCCTTGATCCAGGAAAATCTCCTATAAAGTCGCCTGGAGAACCGGACCGGGTATGACTAATTCCTACCTCTAACGTCCATCTCATGGATGCGTTGTCCGCCTGATAGCCCATCCGAACCCGAAGAAAGAGCGATGGATGACACGTGTTCCGACCCGGATTGAATCTCAGACAAATTCACACCTATAAATACCCCACCTGGAGACAAAGAGAAGGATCTTTTTTCAGCACTTTTGAGAATCCAAGTACCTCCATCATCCGAATTCCTTTGCTCCCGGAAAATCCAAATCATCTTTCATTTCTTGTTTTAATCATTTGAGTGAACAAAAGTGAGTTGTGAGCGAATCTTACATTGCATTTGTAACTGAATTACTGAGTATAGTGAAAACTAAGTGGACGTAGGCATTTCTTCGCCGAACCACTATAAATCTTGTGTGTTCTTTTTTATTTCTGCTTTACTTTACCTTGTTTCTAATCAATTTGGGTGTTAGAACCACATTTGGGTCTAACATTTTGGTGCTTTCACTGAGAATCCTCATCTAAATCCTTTATTTTCCGGGATCTCTTTCTACTTTTTGGACCGTTGAGTTCAAAGAAGTGAATCCTTAAGTTTCTCCACTTTCTTGCATTCGTTGAAGTAATTGTTGAAAACTCATGGCCAAAGGAAAAGGCAAAGAAGTTCAGTCTGTTCAAGGAAACGGAGCTGGCGAAGATCAGCAACATGCTGTTGTAACAAGGTCTCGGGGGCAGAGTTCAGCAGCAGGGAGAATCAATGCAGGAAATCCGAACCGAAGGGAAGGGGAGAGCTCCGATCCGATCCGGGTAGGAGATTCCGAAGCGGTGCACTCCCCCAGTCTGAACCGACCCGACTTGCTCGCTGCACACCGATCCGAACAGGCACCCCAGCTCCGATCCGACCCGACTTCCTACCTCCGATCCGACCCGATGCTTGGTGAAGCTGGAACATCTACTCGAGTCCCCGCGAATGCTCCAATTCCAGCTGCCAGGGTTGGAGACCAGGTTAATCCAGCTGCTCCCATCACACAAGGAGATTTCTCGCGCTTGCTTGATATGCTTGAGAGCACGAGGGAAGCTATGAGAGTTCATGAGCGCACTAATCTCATGATGCAGGAAAATATGAGGCTCATGAGTCGGGAAATCAATGAGCTCCGCCGGCAGAGAACTCCATCACCGGTTCGTCACACCCCCGTAGATCAATCTTCATCCTCCGAGGAAGAGAGGCCCCGTGAGCGAAGGCCACTCGAACGACCTCAGAACGTGGAGCAGCTAACGTTTGGATCTTTGGGATCTCGTGAGGATATCGCACGAGCGTTAGGAAACGATAGCCCTACTCGGGGGCAAAGACTCCAATCCCCTCTTCCCGAGATCGACCGGGAACACAGGGAAAGGAATCGAGTAGAGGCAGCTCGAAGAAGAAGGGCATCTCCAGAGCAAGAGCCCCGAAGAAACTCGGACACTAGGGCCAGGGAACCTGAGCAGCCCCTAACTAGTGCCGATGTACAGGCAATGGTTCGCCGAATTATGTCTGAGAGCCGGAATTATACAAATGAAGACTATGGCATCGAGCGAAGCCATACCCCGTTCACTGACGACATCCTAGACTTCCAGTTTCCCCGACGCTTTAACTTGCCACAGATGGACAAGTATAACGGAAGGACTGATCCGGGACAGCATTTGATGCGGTATTCGTGGCTTATGAATGCCGCTGCTGCCCCTGATGAAGTAAAGTGCAAAGCATTCCCAATCTACTTGGAAGATGTGGCATTGTTCTGGTTCACCCGGCTTCCTCCTCGTTCAATTTCTAATTACAAAGAACTAAGTGAGCGTTTCATGAACCAGTTTCGACTACATGCCCGCAAGTCCAAGAGTGTTATTGAATTGTCGAGGATCAAACAGGCACCAGGAGAGTCTTTAAGGGCATATTTAGATCGTTTTAACCAAGCTGTAACTGAGGTCAGTGACCCGCATGAGCCCACTATTCTGATGGCATTGAAGGAAGGAGTCGATCCTGAATCTGAGTTTGGAGACTACCTTTCTGGGAAGACGCCCTCCACAAGGGCGATATTCTACGAAAAAGCCGATATTTATCTAAGACGAGAGGAGGCCCGGGCAAACCGGAAAAGAAAGTCTGAGACAGCTTCGAAGGAGAATGTGCAGAGTAATATTGCCGTGAAGCAGTCTGGGGAAAGTTCCGGCAAGGTTGAAGTAAATGTAGGAAATAAGGGTGGAAACGGCAATACTGGAAATAGGGGAAACAACAACAACCGTAATTCGAACGGTAACAGGAGAAACAGGAATAGGGGAAGCGACCCTAACAAAAGGCCCCGATTCCAGAATTACGAGGACTATACACCATTGAATGACACCCTGGAAAATATTTACCTGGATACGTACAATGTGTTGCAGTACAAAAGACCGCCACCTCGTGATTCGACCGAGAAAGAAATGGCGACAGGGAAATTTTGCTTGTTTCACGGAACACATGGACATTCGACCAATGAGTGTCGGCATTTGAGGGATGTAATTGAAAAGTTGCTGCGTGAAGGAAAGTTGGATGAGTACAAGGTTGCCCCAAGGGACAGGGGGCAAGGAGAGCAGGCTCCAAAACAAATCCTACCTGCTCCTAAGCCTACCGCGCAGCAGAAAGGTAAAGGGATTGTCATCAACTCCATAGTAGGTGGACCACACCCGGCAATCCGAAGCTTTAGGTCAATGGACCAATATGTGAATGCTGCCAAGCATCTAGATGTGAATGAAGGTGATGAGTTGGAAGATGTCACCCCCATCAAACAACAAAAAACCATGTTCGATGACGTGGTGTTTCGCAGCCGAGACAACACGGGAATACAATCTCCCACCAATGATCCGTTGGTTATTACTACCACTATTGGGCCAGCTTTGGTCCATAAGGTACTAGTAGACAACGGAAGTTCAGTTAATATTTTGTTCAAGAAGTCATTTGATCAGATGAAGCTTGAGCCTGAAGATCTGAAACCTTGTGAAGGATGGATTAGAGGTTTCAACGGAGCGACGACAGCTCCTATGGGATATATAGAGTTGCCTGTGACCCTAGGGCAAGGAGAACGTAGAAGAGTGCGAATGCTTCAGTTTGTAGTACTGGACGTAGATTCGCCATATAACGCATTTTTAGGGAGGCCTGCCCTCGCTGAGTTTAGAATTTGTATCGCCCCTTGGTGCTTGTTACTAAAGTTCCCAACCGAAGCCGGGACTGGAGTAATAAGAGGAGATCAGGTTTCTGGACGGGCCTGCTATGTGGCCGAACTGAAGATGTTGATGAAAGGAGTTAATGCCGAGTGTAAGAATGCCTCATCTCCCTCACAGGGGGACTCGGCATAGCAATTAGAGAGGTTGAACCCAAGGGAGTTGCCCAAAGGAACGCCTGAAGACCTGGATCCTAGAAAAGACGAGGAACCAGAGACTAGGAATGCAACTCCTAATGAAATGACAGTGGAAATTCCTGTTGAAAAAGCTGATCCGACGAAAGTTTTGAAGATCGGTTCCCAATTGGATCCATGCCGAGCTGAAGAACTGACGGACTTCTTGAAGGCAAACATAGATGTGTTCGCCTGGACCCATGCTGACATGTGTGGGATATCACCTTCCATTATCAGTCACAAATTGAATGTAAATCTGAAGCATCCGCCTGTGAAGCAAAAGAGACGCACGCTAGGCCCGGAGAGGTCGGCTGCCCTCAAAGAGGAAGTAGAGAAACTGAAGCAAAATGGATTTATTCGAGATTCGACTTATCCCGACTGGATATCGAATCCTGTCTTGGTAAAGAAGCCAAACGGAAAGTGGCGAACTTGTATTGACTTCTCAGATTTAAATAAGGCTTGCCCAAAGGATAGTTTCCCACTTCCCAGGATTGACCAGCTTGTAGATTCGACAGCAGGTCATGAACTTCTCTCTTTCATGGATGCATACTCTGGATACAATCAAATTCCTATGCATGTGCCAGACCAAGAGCATACAAGTTTCATTACGAATTTGGGATTATATTGTTATGTTGTAATGCCGTTCGGATTAAAAAACGCTGGAGCAACTTATCAGCGGTTGGTAAATAGAATGTTTTATGATCAAATAGGAAAAACTATGGAAGTTTATGTGGACGATATGCTTGTTAAATCAAAGCAGTCTTCCAATCATACGCAAGACTTAGCGGAAATGTTTGGCATCTTGCGAAAATACCGTATGAAATTGAATCCTTTAAAATGTTCATTTGGAGTGGCGTCGGGAAAGTTCCTTGGCTTCATTGTGAGTTCCCGAGGAATTGAGATCAACCCTAGCCAGATAGCGGCGATTAGGAATATCGAGGAACCAAGAAGAATTAAAGACGTCCAAAGTCTGGCAGGAAAGGTAGCGGCGTTGAGTAGGTTCATCTCTAAAGCCACCGATAAATGTGTTCCCTTTTTTGATTTGATAAAAAGGGGAAAGAAGAACTTCCAGTGGACTCCCGATTGTGCCGAGGCCTTCCAAAATCTGTTGGAGCTGTTAGAGAAACCGCCAATCTTGTCAAAACCCGTAGATCACGAAGAACTATTTGTTTATCTAGCAGTCTCGGCCCACGCTGTCAGCACAGCTCTGGTTCGAGAAGAAGACAAAGTACAAAGGCCAGTATACTATGTGAGTAAGAAATTGGCAGCGGCAGAGCGCAACTACCCTAAGATCGAGAAGCTTGCTTACAGCCTCCTGATTGCATCCCGAAAACTTCGTCACTACTTCCAAGCCCATCCAATAACCATATATACCGATCAGCCGTTAAGACAGGTGTTGCAAAGACCCGAAGCGTCGGGAAGGTTGATTAAATGGAACATAGAACTGAGCCAGTTTGATTTGAATTTTCAACCACGAAAGTCAATCAGGGGGCAAGCTCTAGCAGACTTTATTGCGGAGTTCACCATTCCAGAGGAAGAGATAATCAATGATCGAGTGGTTAAATCTGAGGATAAGCTAGAGATGAATCCGTGGAAACTATATACAGATGGAGCTAAAAATGACCGAAGATCCGGAGCTGGAATTGTCTTAGTCACCCCGGAGGGACGGTCGTTACATTACGCCCTGCGATTAGAATTTTCAGCAACAAACAATGACTCTGAGTATGAAGCCCTGATTGCCGGGCTGAAACTCGCTAAAGACCTCGGAGTAAAAGTGATGGACATATTTTGTGACTCTAAGATTGTTGTTTGTCAAGTGCGAGAGGAGTTCGCGGCTCGAGGACCTCGACTTGTCGCTTACCTCAAGAAGGTGAAAGAGCTATTAAGTAGCTTAGAACGGTACAGCATAACACATATTCCTAGAATTGAAAACCAGAAAGCGGATAGACTGGCAAAACTGGCTAGTTCTGACAATCCAGAAGGGACTGAGATAATTCCAATCGAAACATTGGAATCGCCAAGCTTTGAGTCAATGGAAATTGAATTCGTTCTTGAAGCGGAACCAGAGAAGGAGTCGTGGATGACTCCAATCAAGAGTTTTCTTAAGAATGGGACACTCCCATCGAAGAAAAATGAGAAAAGAGCTGTGGTTCGCAAAGCTGCCAGATATGTTATGCAAGACGATACCCTCTATAGACAAGGATTTTCTATGCCCCTGTTACGATGTATCGCACACGACGACATCAAACGTGTACTGAGAGAAGTGCACGAAGGTGAGTGTGGAGATCATACAGGAGGTCAAACTTTAGCAAAGAAAATATTGCGGTATGGATACTTCTGGCCTACGATCAACAAAGATGCAGCTGATTATTCACGACGCTGCGATAAGTGCCAGAGATTCGCCAAAATCCCCAGGGCACCGTCAACTCAGCTAAAATCGATGGTGAGTCCTTGGCCATTTGCCACATGGGGAATCGATATCATTGGAGTTTTACCAATTGCTAAAGGAGGGGCTAAGTATGCCATAGTAGCCGTGGATTATTTCACGAAATGGGTGGAAGCTGAGCACTTAACCAAGATCACCGCAAGAAAAGTGATAAGTTTTGTGGTCAGAAATATTATATGTCGGTTCGGAATCCCAAGGACAATTATAACTGACAACGGAACCCAGTTTGATAGCTCTGAGTTCAGAAATTTTTGCCAGAAATATAAGATAGACAAGCGATATACTGCAGTCGCCTATCCACAATCGAATGGGCAAGTAGAAGCGGTAAACAAAGTTATAAAATCCATCCTCAAGAAACGGTTGGAGCGTGCAAAGGCAAAATGGGTTGATGAATTGCCCCTAGCTTTGTGGGCATATCGAACAACGTTTAAAACGGCTACCGGTCATACCCCTTTCTCTCTCTCCTTTGGCTCAGAAGCAGTAATTCCAGTTGAACTGGAGGTTCCTTTCCACAGGGTTACTTATTATGACCAGATGACGAATCGGGCACTTCTACTTGAGTCTCTTGATGAGGTCGAAGAGAAAAGGGACGAAGCAGACTTGCGTGCAGCAAGGCATCGGCGTCAGATGGCACGCTATTATGACAAAAAAGTTCGCCTCAGAACCTTTGAACCAGGGGATTTGGTGCTAAAGAGAGTTTTTCCATCTCTTCCTCACCTCGGCCCAAAATGGGAAGGACCCTTTGTCATCCAACGGAAACTTGATAAAGGAACATTCAAGTTAACGACCGTAGATGGCGAAGAAGTCCCTCGAGCATGGAATGCCCAACACTTAATGCGATATTTGGATTAGAAATGCTATACTTTTTGCTGTTCTTCCTGTAAACTCTGTAATAAGGCACGACTTGCCTTTGGAAAATATGACGATACGAATAAAGGACTATAAAGTGGATGTAGGCTATGACTTAGCTGAACCACTATAAAAATATTGTGTGTTATTTACTTTTATGCATTTACATTCGTTAGTTGTTCTGTTGTGATTATAAAATACAGGATAACTTAGAGCCTAAAAAGGTTAAAACAGTTTGGGCATAAAAAGAAGCACAATGAATATTTGTGCAATAAGACATAAAAGAATGAGAAAACGACATTCTGAACTCTAACTCTCCAGAGAAAGAGAGAGAGTATAAAAGCGTCTCGGACTGAGCGCTGAAAAAGAAATTCTATTTTGAACTCTAACTCTCCAGAGAAAGAGAGAGAGTATAAAAGCGTCTCGGACTGAGCGCTGAAAAAGAAATTCTATTTTGAACTCTAACTCTCCAGAGAAAGAGAGAGAGTATAAAAGCGTCTCCGACTGAGCGCTGAGAAAGAGGTTCACTCCGAACTCTAACTTTCCAGAGAGAAAGAGAGTATAAAGGCGTTTCCGACCGAGCGCCGAGAAAGAAATCTTTTCCCGTTGAACGACCGGGGAATAAACAAATAACTGAACTCGAACTCTAATTCTCAAGAGAATGAGAAAGAGTATAAAAGAAATGCCAGGAAAAATAACCGATATTGATGACACAGGAAATGCTATCCCGTTAGAGAATCGGGAGCATTCAGATTGCATGGTTAAGCACTGAATAACTTGTGGAGACTGACTGGGGGCATATACACATACACATAGCTCCCCTCTCCACAACTTTGTTTCATAACTATAGATATGCATTTTTACATAAGTGCAGAGCTGCTAACAGATAAGCATCGCAAAAAGTGAATTATTTTTATTTACAAATGAATAAATTTGTACAGGGAAATGACTAAAAAAGAAAGTGCGGGAGCTGCTGTTGTGACAGCACTTATTGATTTACAAAGATGCTAAAAGGACACAGGGGAACCCACTACTTGGGTTTGGGATGAGCCTTCGATTTCTTGGCAGCTTTTTCCGCCTCCTTTGCTTCCCTCTCTGCTTCAGTCAAAATTCGCTTTGATTTCTTTTTCCCTGAAGGTGTAGCACTGGAGCCGGCAGACTTCTTCCCGGAGGGCTGGGCACTGGAATCAAAAGAAGATTTTTTAGCAAGTTCTTCGGTAATAGATCTAGTTGAGAGCTTAACCACTAACCTTGAACCTGCATCCACAACTGCAAGGGGCTTGAGGACCTCAGGGTCTAATTCTTCAGCCTTTAATTGCAAGCGCTTGTCTTGATCAGCCTTCATGGCAGCCAAGGTAATGTCCTCAGCGCTTTTCGACTCCCCGGTTATTGTAACTTCTGGTTCCTCATCATGCCCCTTGCCTCCTCCGTCGTCTTTTAAAGCTGTAATCATTTCTTCGTCATGGGGAGTAGTCACCTTAGTTGATTCACTTCTTTCCCCCAAGTCTGTGGAAGCAGCCTTGTCTTCTCCTTCTTTGACCCTATCAGCGGGCTTTGTCCCAGTGGTAGCTCCTTGAACTATATCTGTCTTCGCGGAGGATTCAACGCCTGCAAAATGAGAAACATCGGTTATCAACTCAGGCGAGAGCAAAGGATTTCTCATTGAACGTTCAATCATGTAGCCAAAGGTAGTAGTAGCCTTGACAAGTTGAGGAGAAAAGACAGGGATACCTTCTGAAGACTTCTCAGCGGGGGTGACTACTACCTCTGGAGTTATTTCAGGAATGGGAGATAGTAAAGTTGATCGGGGAATTCCCGGGTTTTCGGGATCATACCCTTCCACTTCAGGAGTTACAGGGGCAGAAGAAGAGGAACCAGCTTCAGGAATGGTTTTCTGTTTAGACCTCCGCCTCTCTTCTTCCATGGCTTCAGCAATTAAACGGCGCCCTTCGGCTAGGCGCTCCGGTTCGTCGTCTCTCAAATATTTCTCCATCAGCTTATCTTCATCGAGGGAGTCGACCTTAAGCTCTTCTTTTTCCCACTCGACGATTTGATTCCACACATGAACCAAAGTGGATGGATAGTCCTCGATCCAGGAAATGTCTCGGCGACGAATAATGTGCGCAAAGAATTCAATCATTAGCTCGCCGAAACCTTGAATTTCAGCCTCCGCATCAGACAATTGCTTGCGGGTTTCCTCCGCGGATTTAATAGCGCACTCCACATTGCCTTCAGCCAGAGCAGCTCTGTTTTCCGCCTCTAACAATTTTGAAGCCAAGTCGGCGTTTTTCTTTTCTAACTCAGCACTCCTTTTCGCTAACTCGGCGTTCTTCTGCTCAAGCTCAACGTAAGCGAGACGTGTCTTAGCAGCCTCTGATTTGGCTTCGTCAGCTTGCTTCTTCAACTCGGAACGCTCCTGAGTGTGGGATTCTAGCAAATCATGATAGCGCTTTTGCATATCCTCAAACTGTTGTTTGAAGTTAGAAGCGTTCTTCTGAGCAATAGCTAGTTGAGCTTGAGTATCTTCTAAATTTTTTCCTAAGGTTTTTAGGGCCTTAGCATCTTCCTCTGCAGTTTTGTGCATTGAGTCAGCATTTGTCATTAGCGTGCGAATGATTCTAGAGAGAGTGCGGGAATACTTGAACATTTCGGTATATTGTTTTTCCACCAAATCAATCTTTGCTCTGGCCTCCTCTGCCCACTTAGAAGAAATAGGTTCAAGGGAAGGTAGAAAGGTCAGAGTCTCGAAGTAGTGCTCGGGAAATTGATCCTTTAAGTATGCCAGCCTTACGGCGGTTCCCGCATCTGGTGGAGGAGGGGCGAGGATTGTTAGTTCAGTGTCCCTTCCTGAGGAAGATTCTGTAGAACCCTTGTCTGTTCGAGGTCGCTTAGTAGCAGGGACTTTTTGCTTGCTTTTAGACCCAGTTTCCTTTGGAGGTGTCTTCTCTCTACTCCGCTTTTCATGGGAGGAAGTGGAATCCCTAGATTGTGGTCTATCCTCCTCCCTACGACCTTGATAGCTTTTGTATTTTTCTTGTTCCAGTCGAACTGGTGAGCGGGAACGTGAGGATCGAGATCGATAAGGATCATAGGGTCTTCTTTCCTCCCTGCCGCGGTCATCCCGGCGGTCATACTCGGCATCCTGAGGAGGATTGAACATGCTGCGGCGAAGCTTTCTTATATCATAAGAGGATCGAGACATTGTACCTGCACGATAAATAAACGAAGTTCAGAACCAACGAATTCATGCGGAAAAGAAGTGCAATGAATGTTAATACAGTGGTGTAAAGTGCATCCTAAGTGGTGTGTGTGCCCCCCCCAACCAACCCGAGTCTGAAGCTAGACTAGTGCGGGCAGGCTCTTTGGCCTTAGCAGGAGTAGTTTCTTCGGAAGAAGTGAAGACTAAAGGATCCTTCCTGAAATCCTCTGAAGTATAGATCGTCTCAGGTAAGGGGAGATCCCCCAAACCCTGGAATATGTGCTCGTCGGCGCTAGGGACATCCCCTTCTGAAGCGTGAAGTGGCGACTCTTGGGAAGATTTTGACTTATCTAGAGAAGTAGTTCCTTCGGGGGCATTGTATCCTTCACGATGTTCTTTGGACAGATTAGCCAGTTCGTCATCTTGCGTAGAAGACGGAGAGGGTGAAGTGTGAAGAGAAGCGGTAGGAATTCCTGAGCCCTCTCCTATCTTTGGGACCACCTCCACTGGAGGAATGTACGCGTATGGAACCGTCCCATGTCCAATGCTGCGAAAAACAGATAGCAGCCCATGGAAGTGAAGGTATTCATCTTTAAGGACCTCGTCGATTGTTAAGAATTTTTGATCGCCATTAAGAAGACAATGCATCCGATCAAAGAACACTTGGTCTGATATCTGTTTGGGATTGTCAACTGCAAACAAAAAAGGAAAACAGGTCAGGTTGATGATTCAAGTGTATAGAGCCCGGGTTCAGAAAATCAATGCTTTACTTGATTTTGTCCATCTTCTGGCGCATCCAGACTGTTGCTTTATATAGAACCATTCTAGCCTGGAATCTCCAGCTTTGCTGCTGAACGGCGTAGAGATTATCTTCCTTTTTGGGACCGACTCAAAGTAACAGAAAGAAGGGGTTTCTCTAGTCCGATGTTTGAAATTGTAGAAGAAATGAACATCGTCAAATGTAAGCTCTACGCCTAGAATTTCGCGATATGCTATGAATAAGGTATGCAGATAGGCGTATGAATTGGGATGCAGCTGCATGGGGGCAATCCGCATTTGTCTTAAGAAGTCGACGATGAAAGGCGAGAAAGGAGGAATAGCGCCAACCATGCACATCAGACGAGTGACCGTCATATATCCTTCTGGAGGGTTATGTGGACGATCAGAACGTGAGGGCACTAGAGTGTCCCTCTTCATTATTCCATACTTCAAGCAGATTCTCACGAGTCGGTCATTGTCTATTGTTGATTCTACGGAATCTGGAGGTGATTCCAATATAATGGCTGAGTCAAATTCATCGGGCGCTCGGTTGTCACCAATCCCTCCTTCCTCCTCAAAGCCTAGGGAAACTTCATTTTCTGAAGACATTTCATCGTTTTCCCGATGACCAACTCCGTAATCCGGACCCTCGCTATCCCATTCTGGATCAGATGAAGAAGATATATCCTCGAGAGTGGTTTTGTTGGAAGTTTCTGGAGCTTCTTTCCTCTCAGCTAAACGAGAAGAGCGTCTGGGCCTCATTGTCGTGAAACTATTGAAGAAGCAATAGCACGGATTAGAGTGAATTATCCCGTGTCCCCTTTTTTGTGTATGTGTGTGAACTAAAGTGTATGCAACAAATGTGGGAAATACAAAATAGAAGTACAGCAATGTAAGACGAAGCTTTAAAGAGAAGGTGATAGTCAGAATTGTTCTTAATTCTCGTTAATGTTCACGAGGCACTATCCTAACTGTCCGCGAGGCATATTCGTCTAGAATAAGTGTTAGTTGAATTAGTTGGGTGGTCTTTATGTGTCAAGTTCAATATGTTCGGATCGGTTCGGATATGCATATGATGATTAGCTCGACGCAGGCACAGATAACAGTCGGTTCGGGTGCCTCACTAAAGCATGGTCAGTTCAAGACAAGGAAAGCAATGAGATCGGAGGCAGGACTGATCCGTTCGGATCGGGTAGCCCGATCCGAACCGAACCGGCACCACCTAACCGACCCGTTTACTTCAACCTCTTATCTCATTTACTTTTCCGACCCGAACCGACTTTTTTCTTTCCTTTCCATCTTTCCAAAGAACGAAACTCGAGCCGATCCCCTTTCCCTCCTTTTCCTTTTTGCTCCTTCGTCTTCCACCCGAACCGACTCCAGCTTGTCATCCCACTCTTCATCTCCTTCCTCTTTTTCCATCTATTCACAGACGAGTCCACTTTATCACCAAAGCCATCGTTAAGAACAAATATTCGCCCTCTTCAGCCTCGCAACGCCTCGAAGCAATGGCGCATCCACCAGCAGCGGCGGAGGTTTCGAGTGATGCTTATGGCCAAACCATCCTAACCCAACGCTAATCGAAATCGAGAACGGTTACAACAAAATTGTTTGAGATTAGAAAAGCTACCTATGTGATCGAGTAAAGAAATCTACGAGGGAAAGTTGCAGAATATTCGAGTTTCTGGTGTATTCAATACTTAGATCTGAGCGGCGATAGAAACGAAGAAGGAAGGAATGAAGGCGGCGATGGGTTTATATAGAGAATAGTGTTGACTCCTCATCTCCCTATTTTGTCTCACCCGCTCGGACCGGAGTGGAAGCCCAGTAGCACGACTCTCTCTGAAGGCCCAATGTTTAGGAAATAAATCCACAAATACTCTTCGGATCGGAATCCGAACCGAGTGGAAACTTCACGCGTTGATGTAGCATCCGACTCGAATTGGAGAGAATGAGAGTAAAAGAGGAGCATGCCTGCAAGAAGCATTACATGGCGAGATAAGTTCCCAAATTTGCTCAGAAGTGAAGAAAATGTGTTCGGGTCGGACGCCGAACCGAACAGAAATCTGTGCATTACTCGTGACAATTCTGGTTAAACGACATCAAAGCACGCTTTGTTCAACGAAAGCATCCTTTGAGGGGGCAAAATGTTAGCCTACTTTGTGAACTAGGCAACACAAAGTCAAGAAATCAACCATTGAAGAGTATGTCAAGTTATAAGACTCCGGTTCGGATCGGCAGGAGACTCTACAATCTAGATTAGGTAGCAGCAGCTGTTCGGATCGGGTCAGAGCAAATCCTCGGTTCGGGTCGGGAAAAGTCCCCTGTTCGGATCGGGGAGCTCCTACTGGATAGGTTGACAAAGCGTACCTGATCGGATCGGAAAGCCTTCTGCTTGCCACGACTTCGGAGCGGAGCGGGGTATGATTAGAGAAGAAGAGACGTCCAAGCTGCTCCAGTTCGGGTCGGGTATTCCGATCCGAGCCCCCAACCTGCACGTCTCCGACCCGCACCCTTGATCCAGGAAAATCTCCTATAAAGTCGCCTGGAGAACCGGACCGGGTATGACTAATTCCTACCTCTAACGTCCATCTCATGGATGCGTTGTCCGCCTGATAGCCCATCCGAACCCGAAGAAAGAGCGATGGATGACACGTGTTCCGAACCGGATTGAATCTCAGACAAATTCACACCTATAAATACCCCACCTGGAGACAAAGAGAAGGATCTTTTTTCAGCACTTTTGAGAATCCAAGTACCTCCATCATCCGAATTCCTTTGCTCCCGGAAAATCCAAATCATCTTTCATTTCTTGTTTTAATCATTTGAGTGAACAAAAGTGAGTTGTGAGCGAATCTTACATTGCATTTGTAACTGAATTACTGAGTATAGTGAAAACTAAGTGGACGTAGGCATTTCTTCGCCGAACCACTATAAATCTTGTGTGTTCTTTTTTATTTCTGCTTTACTTTACCTTGTTTCTAATCAATTTGGGTGTTAGAACCACATTTGGGTCTAACAGTAAAACTGACATGTAATCTAGAACTTGCGCATATGTTAATTATGTAAAATTTGGAATAGAAACATATATGATAATTTACGACTTGGAGAAAGTTTAATATGAATGCGCCTAAGTTGGGTTTTGGGTAGTTGGCATGTATTTTAAATAAAAGGCTATAACTTGGCATAACTTTATAGTGAATTATGATAATAATTTGGGAATACGTTTTGGGGCAAAAACGTGAATTATGAACTTGGAAAATGGGCCCTAACATTAAATTGTTAGCACATTTACATATAAAGAACAAATATGTAAATTTAGAAAATATGAAATGCTTAACACAAGGTTGGATTGAGTTGTGATGTAAACCTGCCAGGACCCGCCCGGCTGTCCAGTAATCACAACAATACCTATCTAATGTGGGAGGTTAAGGCATTGAGCCCAATAAGGACCCAAGGTTAGACTAAGTTGCGGTGTAAACCTGCCTGGAACCGACCGGCTGTCTAGTAACCACAACAATACCTGTCTAATGTGAGTGGTTGGTGCTTTAATGAATAAGTTAAAACTAAGAACGCTTAACCAGCATAACATGGTAACCAATGGGTGGGTTAAGTAATATGACTAGGCTAATGACACTTAACCATTATAACATGACTAGCGGTTGGGTTGGTTTGGCCTGAATGGGTTGATAACACCCAATCGATATAACCTGATGCATGGTAGGGTTAAGTAAAAACACGAGGGTAACACTTAACCATTATAATATGACTAGTGGATGGGGTTAAGTTAACATGCACTTAACCAATATAACGTGATGCGTGGTAAGGTTAAGTAAC
The DNA here is from genome assembly GCA_030737875.1 of Allium sativum. Lineage (NCBI taxonomy): Eukaryota > Viridiplantae > Streptophyta > Magnoliopsida > Asparagales > Amaryllidaceae > Allium > Allium sativum. The sequence continues at coordinate 24,529 of JASFAX010001186.1, forward strand.
AACAGAGGGTAACACTTAATCGTCACAACGTGATAAGTAGGTGGGCTAAGTCAACGTACACTTAACCAATATGACATGACATGCGGTGGGGTTAAGTTAACACAAGGGAGAACACTTAGCCAGTATAACAAGGCTTGCGGTAGGGTTAAGTAACACAAAGAATAACACTTAACCGATATAACATGATGTGTGGTTGGGCTAAGTAAAACAAGAGAAAACACTTAACCCACTTAACGTGATGGACAGAGAGGGTAAAGTACATATCGGGTTGGTGGGTAATATTAGTAAATATAGGCCCACAAACTTAACGATTAATAAGCGTGCTTGAATCGGTGGGTTAAGTACACCACAGAAAGGTGGGTAATATCCGTATATATAGGCCCAGAAACTTAACCAGTAGGAAACCCTTGTAACGGGGACCCATTTCAGCAGTAACCCAATTAGGTATCATGGTACCCTGAAACTAGGCAGGGTGGGGCACGATTACTGGGCTAATTGTAAGCCGTCAAAAAGCGACGGCGGTGGGTGCACAGTGTGGGTTCTAACGTGGTGCGGGCGTGCACAAACTCCGGGCAGACAAACAGGGCACTGGTGCAACAGTAGTATAACCTATGTATTCTAGAATTGTGTCGGGCCACCACCATGGGTCTTGATACACCCCATGGTGGGACCGGCATAGGTATCTACAACCATTAGGGGCCGTATGACACACATAGGTAGCATAATACCTAGGTTGGACCTAGGTGGCATAAACCCTAAATCCAAGAAGCGTTCAGTAGGTAGCATAATCCCTAGGTTGGACCTAGGTGGCATAAACCCTAAATCCGAGAAGCGTTCAATAGGTAGCATAATCCCTAGGTTGGACCTAGGTGGCATAAACCATAAATTTGAGAAGCGTTCAATAAGTAGTATAATCCCTAGGTTGGACCTAGGTGGCATAAACCCTAAATCCGAGAAGCGTTCAATAAGTAGCATAAACCCTAGTTGGACCTAGATCGCGAAAACCCTGGTTGAATCTAGGAAGCGCACGATAGAAAACCCTAGATTGGATCTAGGTAATAAATAATAGATGTACACCTGAAAACAACCACAATTTCGGGGATTGGGATCACGTTATCATATGATCATTTTATACAGATTACTAGTTGGGACACTAGTTAGGTGGTGCAGAGCAAATATATATCATTTTAATGGTGAAGCTTAGAAACCTTGCGATGTTATAATTGATTTATCGTGCCTATAGCTTATCTTGTCATCATGCTTATGTTTACTTTCAGTTTATTCATGCCATATTATCTTTACCTGTTTTTATGCTGAAAGTCACTAGGACTTACTCAGTCTTTATGACTGACCAGTTTTGTTTCGCTTCTTTTTCTTCTGTCCCCCCCCCCAGGTTCACAGTGTGGGAATACAGCTTAGTTCGGATCTTACCAAGCTCCAAGGCTCTTTCATGAAAGCTTGGATTGCTCTTGGTTATGGCTTGCTTTGCTTTAGTGGGGAATACTATAATTAATTTTATGCTTCTTTGTTTTTGAGCAAGACAGATATTTTAGCTGTGTATTTGGGTATTGGAAGTTGATGGGCTTTTATTGTAAACAATTCTATTTAATAAATGATTTGAAGTACTTCTACTTTACTTTCCGCTGTTTTATATATGTCTATCTTGTCATATTTCTGTTCCAGCACCCATAATGCTCCATTGAAGTTAAGGCATTCCCTTTGTGAGTGACCTTAACGGATGTGGGGTGTTACAATATTTTTGTACATTGATTTGCAAAAGTGAACTCATGTAGTACACCCGCCCTTGTATACTCAAATCAGACCTTTCTATTATAGCTTCATTGCTTAAGAATGAAGCATAGCCATTAGTAACTAGGAATCAATAGCCTGGAAGCCTAAAATCTAAATACTAAGTGAAGTGATAAGTCGTTGTACCCTGAAGTGAATTTAAAAACATAATATATGTGAACATTTTTGGGTCTAAGTTACTTAATAGCTAAGTTAAACAACAACTTTAAATTTCACATGCATTTGTACCTGAAAATAGCTATGAACTAAGTTATGCTATCCATCAACTATCTCACTCCATTCCTTTTTTCAATCAGTCATCACAGCAGCCTAGGTTATCCCATCGATCTAGGCAAGATGACCTATATACCACCTTGTCAAACCCATAAGCTATACACCACCTTTTCCTATAAATAGCCTGCTAATACTAGTATGATTCCATCACTTAGAAGCAGTCTTCAATACATAAAGCTGAAAGAAGAAAATGTTCGAGAACAACATCAAAACAGAGATAAAAATCTGGAAGTAACAGAGCAAGTAAAAGTAAGTAAACTCTTCTTCTTCTTTTTTCTTGCTGTTTCTATGTATGGTTCAGGTTAATTCAAGATAATATATATGTCGTTACTGATATGAGTTTATGTTGATGAACATGGGTGTTTGTGAAGAGTAATAGCTGTAAATCATTTTGTATGTGGTAAATAAGGTGCCTGAACTTAAAGACATGAATAAATTGGTGAGAATAAACTTCTTTTGAAATACCGATTTTTGAAATGGGACTTGTGTATATATTGAAAGGTGGATATTCACATGCTTGTAAAACTTGTTGTATGATTTTAATCTGTCACTGAATCATGGAGAACAGTAAATAAGAATCTGGAACAAGGACAGTGTAACCCAATATCGATATTAAACCAGGATTTAATGTCATAGACGTTGCCTACTATTCTTAGTTTTCATCCCCAAAAGTTTGTCTTTTTATTAAAATTGCTATCTCCAGTAGATCGGATGCTTGTGACATTACTTCCTTTGTTTTGATTTATTGGATTGAGTCTTAAGAACTGTGCATTTTTATTTACAACCTGGTAGTTATGTAGGGTTTTAGAAATAGGAAACCAACTTTTGCTATTTAAAGAATATTTTCATATATTTGCTATTCAATTTTCATAAGGTTATAATAGAACTATCTGTTGGTCATTCTTAATTACTACTAGCCCATTGAATATATTTAAAAATAGTTATATAATATATTTATGCAGATATGCTTTGAGTATATTGAATGGAGTTTGGTCCTCATCTGTAGTTAACTTTGATAAGTGAAACTAGAAGGAAATCAACAATATCTGACAGTCAATACTTTGTTCAACCTGCAACATAAAAAGCACAAGACAGGGGACAACAGTTAACTTCCATGTATTCACTATTGCTATATAGTTTATTCCAAGGTGCATATATATTCCTCAATGAATTTTTTTTTGTAAACTTGATTTATGTATAACTAAAATAAAATATAATAAAACATGGGATGAATCTAGAAACAAGAAGGTAGGACTTTTTATAAACTAATGCCTCGGGAGCAAAAATAAGAATAAATATATTTTTGCGTTGTGAAGTGGGGTATTGGGGTATATATTTAAATCATCTTGATATAGGTATTAGAGTGAGATGCTTTGGGACTGATCGAAGAAAAGATGAAAGGAGTGATAACAGAAAACAGAGAAGGGACGTCTAGTTAGCATCGGATCATAGAAAAGAAAAAAAATATAAGGATTGTTAAATTATATAAGAGCTGATGCTACACTACATATTTACCTCTAGTGTGGGTGACTTTGCCAGTCTTGATCATGGCACCAGCTACCGACTGGTGTGTGCACACTGGTGCGAGAAGAGGGTTTTGCTTTGTTGGACTATTGAGCCTTGACCCGGGAGAGAAGGAAAGGAAAGATGCAATAGGAAGGAGTGACACAGTAGGAAGGAGAGACATAGAGAAGAGAAACAAGGATGGGAAGTTGAATGACAGTGCGAGCTTGCGCAGTGTAGTCAGCATAAGCTTGGAGTGAAGTTGAATGGTGGTGAGAATTGTCATTATAGCAATGGAATTTTCGTGGAATGATGCCATGTTTATGGCATTTGGAATTGGAATGAAGCAAGAATTTAAAGTACTGTGAAAAGGGAAAAAGGGAGCACGACAGAAGATAAGCAGAAACGGGGTGGACGGGCTGAGACTGTTGGGCCTTATTGGACCGAGAAAGGGAATATAAAAAAGAAATTATGCGAGAAAAAAGGAAATGGGCCAAGTATGGGCTGATGTAAATAGGAGGATTAATAAGAAAAGTATATAAATCAATATAAAGAAAGTAAGAGAAATAAAAATGGAAGGGAGTGGATAAGATTTTACAAAATAAAATAAAGACGCTTTCCATTAATAAGTATAAATTTAATATTTATAAAAATATTTAAAGGAAATAAAAGTAATAAGAGGAAAAAATGGCATATGTCTGAAAGGAGCAAACATAGATGATCAAAAAAGGAATGGAGTGAATAGAGTTTTACTTCATCAAAGTAAACGAAGTTATTTTAAACAGTGATAATTTGTTTCTTTTCTAGTTAATAAAAATTAGAATAAAATACGGATACACCTATTACCAAAAATATGCAGATAAATAATTCGATTCGTATTGGTTGAACTCAACGTTATGTTGTGTTTAACGAATGATGGGTGATCGTTTAAATTATGGTGTTATGATTAACTATAATGGTTTGGAATGAAATATTATTTTTAGACTGTAATCAACTTTGGTGGATAAATATAATTGAAATCAAGAAATGTCTTCAAAATCGAATTAACGACAATTAAACTAAATTTTTAAAATTCATATGAACGGAAATTTATATAGTGACTAGATAAACAATATTGGTCCTGTACCGGTATTTACTAATGAAATCAAGTTGATACAATAAAATAAGTCCAGAAGGAAGGGTATTCGCAATCCAAAGTGAAAAATGTTACAAGTATTTGGCAGATGAGAATGGAACCGATAATGACGAGCTTATTCTGAAGTTCAGAAAATAAATGGAATGGTTTTGAAATGGGAAGCAGATATTGAATTGTAAATTAGTTAAATTGAAACAAAAGGGAAGTATCATTTACTTTCCATTTTAAACATATATTTTAACTAATTATAAACATAGTGAGTTAATTTAAGGAAATAAAATTGTAATGGTATTTATAAGTCATATATATATATATATATATATATATTGAAGTATGGATGATAAAAATACTGTTACGGTCAATAAATGGGATTTTAAAATGGAATTAAATCTTAAATATATATGATTTGGAAATAATTATTTTTCAAGATCAACCAATTGATAAACGATGTTTACTTGAATTGTGATAGACTAGAACTGTTGTGATAATTGATTTGTTAATTTAATTGATTGAAATGCTATGTTATGACCCAATTAACTTGTTAGTTTAAATTTAATCATTTACATGTCTTATTTAGATAAGTTTTGATAATCAATTAAGGATATAGAAAATCATATGATATATATTGATCTGATTCCATTAAATATCACTTGTCCCTAAAGGATACTAACGTTTGTTGATTAAAAGAGACCGGGATTGGTTTTCTAAATGAAATCCAAATACCACTTTGTTTTGACCTAAGCCTTAATTAATTTGAAGTCAAGATGAAGACCGTTAAAGATGGTTTTTATGCAAGGGGTGTTCTGTCAATCCTAGGTAGAAATTGCCTAAGATGGATTTACAGGAGGGTGCCTGCGGTTTGTCCAGACCCAGGACAACTTGTATGGCATGTCTGACAGAGTATACCTAACAGATTGCGTAAGTTGATCACTTCAAAACTATGTTTGGTGGCAGAGGAATTTGTTTCTCGTAACTTTATACTCGTGGTTTTGGGGAAATCAATTTGTGATTTGGCGGGTTTGACGATGTTGCATTCAAAGTGAATGAAGATATGATGTATCTAAAGGTAAATTTTAGCCTCAAGCCTCACAACCGGGAAATGACAAAAATCGTGCAAGCAGCATAGCTATGTGGGTCGCTCCCATTAGTGTGTATAATCACCTATCTAGAGAAATTTAATTTCCTTCTTCAATCTATTCGATGTTGTCCCTTTCGGGTAATGGTTGTTGATCCCAACCGTTGGAGATATACATTTGATACACTCAAGCGAAATGAGTGGTTGGTCATCTGTAGGCTGGGATGCAAGATTTTATTGTTGAACCTACTGTATTCCCCTCTAGAGATACAATACCGGCAGGTGGTTTCATACATTCTCATAGTCGGAATCCAATCTCCAATAAGCGCCCGCGGTTTTGATTGTATACTATATATGTGGAGCATGAGATGCAAGCATTCCGCTAGATTCTAATTTGTTTGTGGAAACCCTAGATATTAGTATAATATCAAAATAATTATGATTTCAAAATGTTTTAAGTTATCGTAAGGTAAAAACCATCCGGGTTTATGTGTGGATCGGTCTTAAGATTATCCTTTCTTTCTAAAGAATTTTTCCAAGTTAAGCAAGTTGTTTGAAATTGTTTACTCACACTAGTCCCATGACTGACCCAGATTTTTTTTTCTATGTTTTCCCTAAACTATTGGGTGCCTAAATTTGTGTGGACAGTCAATAGTCCAAGATTTTACAGATATTCCTGGAGAAGCTTGGAGCGGGAGGCTTCAACGATACATATGTAGGGTTTATTTCTGCTATATTGTATATAGATGTACTCTGATGTTATATGTAAGTTCACATATAGTTTTGTATTTTCCAAAGCGCATATATATATATATACACACACACACACACACCATATTCTGTTCCATTGGGATTGTGAGTTTTTGTATCGTTCAGTTCTTTCTTCGATCTTATTCTTCTATTCTAATTTTCCTAATTCTCATCCTATAACTTCTTTCTATTAATGGTTCATATTTTCGTGTAATTTAGGTTGGATATGTCTTGTATTTGGTCGACTCAAAGGGTTCGAATTTGCAGGTCGTTACATTTTCTAACCGCATTCGTTGCTGACTCAACACTACATGTACGATAAGATCTTGAGCACTTATAAATAAGCTAGCAGAGCCTAGCCTAAATCTCTTATTTTCTGAGAGGATGTCCAAACTCTGTCATTCTTCTTCCTCAAATATCTTCAAAAAATAGAATAATTAGTCTAAGGAAATTCTGATTCAAGATCTGGAGGAAAAGAATGTATATCTGCAAATGGGTATTCAGAATTCTGTTCGAAATATGGTAAATTCTTGGATCGGGTCAATTTAAATTTCTCCTCTTTCTTCCATTTTTCTTTTAGTTGAGAATTGTGCATCCATGGTTATTTAGGTTCTAAATTCAGTTAGGGAGCTATGGAATGCTAGGTATGGACCGGATTCATGAATTGGGAAGCTATTAGGTGAGTAGATTTAAGTTATACCTTTTTGGTAATGGTATATTTATCGTTTTCCATTCCCCATTAATATGTATAATAAATCTATTGAAATGATTAATCTATTGAAATGTAAATCAGTTGAAATGTATAAACCTGTTAAAATATGTGGAAAGTATTACTGTTGTATATATGCATGTTCTAACGACTTGTTAATTAGATAATGTAAGTTATGTTACCGTGAAATCGGGAATAATTGTAAGGTTGTGTAAGACCTGTTTTCCAATAATCATTGGTCTGAGTTGGAATTTACTGTAAATGTTGTAATTATGAAATTTACGTTGAACATTTGTTAAGGACATTATTGTGCCAAAAAGATTGTAAATAATAATTACCGTAAAATTTGGAAGAATGGATATGCCAAATCCAACATCCACAAGTGATTAATTTAATGTGAGGGGTATGATGCGTAAACATACGTATAACGGTGCTAAGACACGAGGTTAAGTCCAACTTGTGGTAGAAGTCTGCCCGGAACCACCCGACAAATCCAGCATCCACAAGTGGTCGGCGTAATGTGAGAGGTCTAGTGCATGAACCTACATATATATATATATATATATGAATATATGTATATAACAAGATGGAAATAAATGGCATTAATTGTAATTAATGGAAATGAATGAAATTTACAACAATAAAAGTATTAAAATGAATGGGGAATGGTAATAACCTATTATGAATAAACTTGAAGGGGAAAAGGAAAGATAATAGGTAGGCTTGTCCTAGGGACAAGTGGAAATAATAACTTAGGTTATAATAAACGATAGGGGGAAGGTGGTAACTCATGTAATGAAATAAGTTATACTTAATTATAAATTAAGTAATCTATAAATTTGGAAACCAGAAACTTGTTGTTTGTAATAAGTAGACAAAAGGGGAGGAAAGCTTATGTAATGAAATAAGTTGTATTTAATTATAAATTAAGTAACATGTAAACTTGAGAATCAGAATCCTGCTGATAAGAAAAACTTTATAACATCCCGTATTTTTATGGTATAATAATTAATTAATTTAATTATTTAAATACTGATTTAGGGATTTAAATGGTTATTTAGTTAAATAATATTGAATATTTAATTAATATAAATAATTAAATAATATATTTAATTTCCGAAATGGTTAGAAATAGTAGAATTCACAATGTTGTGTGAATCAAATGATTTAACTAATTTAATTCAGTTTATAATTGAATTATAATAACGATTCTATTTAATAAACAACGTTAGAATGCGTAAATTATATTATAATTATAATTGAGCTAAAAATGGCACGACAGTTCGTAATTTGGCGATTCGAACTTTAAACGAATATACAAAATCCATTTTAAGTTGGATTTCTATGAAACCAGAAACGTTCGGATTTGGAGAACTATATTTTTTAATAGAAGAGAAAATTCGAGATTTCATCGTGTAGATTGTGAGTTATGTCCAAACTAAGTTTTCGAAAATTCACTATTGAATTCCTTTATAATTTATAACGATGTATTTATATTATAAAAGGATTTTTATTATATATTGAATATCGATTAACTTGAATTTTTAAATATCGAGATATAAATTCAGATAGGAATATTTTGGAGCTGTATGATATTCTATTGCGAATGTATACGATAATATTAATTTATCAATATTAAATTAAATTGTTTTTAAATATATTAGTATTTAATTGGTTCATTTAGAGACTTAGAAAATAGTCATTTTTGCAAACGACCTCCGTTTTCGACGAGATTATTTTTTTTGTATCCGGAATATTAAATTATTGTTAGATTTCAATTTCCGTGATTTTTGGAGTCAGTATTCAGCCGTACGTGATTTTAATGTGAAAAACAGTCGATAATTTGAATTTAAAAATACGCTGTATGAGCAAACGGACTCGGAATTGATGAAACAAGTTTCGTTGGGTCTGTAATGTCGAACTGTAGTTGTATGTCCATTTTCGTCGAATTTGGATATGTTATGAAATCATAGTAATTTTTTGATGATAAATAGTAGTAGCGGTACAGTATAAATTAATATTAAATCGAACAAAAAAATATTTTTTTCTATACTATAAATACCGCTGCCATCCCACCCTAACCCTAATTTCATTCTTCAGTCAAACTACCTACAGCTATACTTTTTCCTCAACATTTCCAAATTCATGAATTCCTAAAATTATAGAAAATGAAATAAAAACCTATAATTCTCCAAATTAGTACATTTGAATTTACTATGAGAAGCTCATCATCCTGATATGCTTTTTATTTCTTTCGCCCTTCCTTTGGTTCGCTGTTAATTTATACGGTGATTCCTAGGTTTCAGATATATTTGATTTTGGAGCATCGTTTGAAGAAATAGAGGTTATAATTGGATTTAGGGGATTGAATCACTTGTGTTTGCCAATTTTTGATCGATTTCGTAATGAATGAAGTTGTTGTTTTCTTTTAGAAGATGCCATCGACGCATTTTCCTGGCGTGACGCGAGTTGCTGGAAAAAGGGATGGTTGGTTGGAGAAAAAGATGAGAATGTTAATGGTCATATTAGTTTTCAAAATGATAGAGAGAAGGTGGAAGTTTAGAAGGAGAGAAAGGAACGGAAATTGTTTGAGAGCTGGGTGGTATATTGCGTAGAAGATAAAGAAGGATTAATGATGTTAATCACTGAATTTGTGGTATGGCTTTTGTATATTGTTTTAAAACTGAGTAGAAATTCGAAAATAAGGATGTTGGAGTGAGTATGGTATTGGCAAGACGTGGAAGGACTATTTCCTTATGTTGCCTTTGTTAAATTGAAAGTTTGCAGTGGAACAATAAATAACGAAGTGAGAAGAAAGGATGAGCGGCGGCAATGAAGGTTAATGATGTGTTTTATGGTGTTAAGTAAGGATGAAGTCGGTTTTTGTTTCTAACTGATGTGAAGGAGAATAAGTGGGAAGTTTGAAAATGGAATTTTTAAATCTTACTGGAAGAATGCGGTTAAGGGAGAAGGAGGAGGAACATGGCGTTGAGTAGTTTGACGCGGTGGGTATGGTGATGTCGCGATAAATTAGAGTATAAGGGAGGGAACCAAATTTTTACAAGGAGTATTTTAGTGATTTATATATTTGATGTAAATAAAGAAACAAAGGGATATGGTGCTTGAGAAGATTGAAAATGGCCCATTTAAAGTTTTTGGAGCCCGAACTAATATCGGGGACGAAGGAATGATTTTAACGGGCTGGTATTATTTCCAAATGGGCCGGAAGAAAAGAGGTTAAGCCCAATTAAAAATAAATTAAGTTATATTAAATTTAAAATAGTATATTAACTTATAAATTGCATATCTATGTCATATATTATCCGAATTTGACGAAACAAGATCCGTTGGGATCATATGGACGAAGGTTATAAATGGAACTGATTCGGAATAAATTGGAGCTCGTTATAATTTATAGCGAAATAATTTGCTTAGCCTGAATTAAATCGAAGATCGCTTATCGTTATTTAACGATAACCGGCCAATGTGAGTAAAACTCGCTAACTCTGCCAGTTATATGTTTATAAGTATTTTTAGAATTGATAAATGATGGTTGATTGCTGTGTATTGATTGTTGGGATTTATTTGCTAAATAATTGGTTGAAACATCGATATAGATTTATATATATCGCTAGTCAAATATTGATTCATTTTATCAGAATATTGCATATTGAAATGAAATCTGATGTTAATTATATCGTTTAACATCTGTGGATGCAGGGAAACAGGCTGGAGGGAACCAAATGTATTCCTCAATATTTAACATATTGTTTTTATTTATATTGTGATATATGATGTGATATATAATCTATGATTGATTATGATGACACTGGTCTTATTATTTGGTATTTTAAATATTGGAATGTAAAAAGGGAATTTTCAAAGAGTATATTGAAAATAAATTATTAATATAAAATCAATGGATTTTATAAAAAGGAATTATTTGGAAAATTAAATAAGAACTTCTGTATAAGTTTATTAACAGTTATATGAATGTTTAAAAAAGGCAGTTTTTGGTATGAATACTGAATGAAATAATAAGAGGTAAATAAATGGAGTAAATATAATATTTGGTAAATTTATAGAATTATAAAAAGAGAATTATACATTAGGACTATGTTAAGACCCGTGCTTCGCACACGGGTGTAACATGATATTGATTAAGGGGAATCGACGAGATATAAAAGAATTATGTGAAGATTAATTTAAAATACATTTTAAACAGAATCTGTTTTAAAAGAAAAATTGAGAAGATTACATTATAAATAGTGTTTTATAAATTAAATAAAATATTTATCAGGTGATGAATGGAATATATAAGTCTGAAATTATATAGAGATGTAAATCGGTTTCAACACCGATATATAGAATTGATTGTGAACATAACAGTTGTAAAGGGAGTTATAAATAAGATTTTTTTAACAATTCTATAAATAAAAGTATAAATAGAATTTGGAAATGGGATATTATTTGTAAATGCGAAATCAAACTGAATTGAAGAAAAGAAATGTTGTTGACATTCATGTGGAAAATGGATTTAAGTAAATATTTTGCAAATAAAAACATTTATAAATGAAATTAGGTTTAGAAATGGGAATTCAAAGGGGAAACTGAAGGAGATAGGAAATTTTGTTAAAATATAATAGTGGATTCTATTTGGGGGAAAAAGGACTAGTTGTGGATTTATAAAATGACTCGATAATTAGAGTTTACACCTGTGTTAGTATTTAAATTATGAAATCCAGTTTTAATTTGATAAAACAAGTCTAGTTTTTTGTAAAGGAATAATATTCAAATTTAAAGTAAATAACGATTCAAAAGCAAAAGTTTTGCAGAACTAAAACAGTTATAAAAGGAAATTGGAAATTGTTGGGAAGTACTAAATTCAAAAATGAATTTAGAAATTGAGTTGACTCGAAAGGGTAAAATATGCTAGCGTTCGTAACGTAAATCGAATATAAGTTTATTCAAAAAAGATTTATCGAATATAGTTTATTCAAAAGAGAGTTATCGAATATAATTTATTCAAAGAGAGTTATCGGATATAGTTTATTCGAAAGAGAGTTATCGAATATAGTTTATTCGAAGAGAGTTAATCGAATATAAGTTATTCGAAGAGAGTTAATCGTATATAAGTTATTCGAAGAGTGTTAATCGAATATAAGTTATTCGAAGAGACTTAACAGAATATAGGTTATTCATGAGGGAGTTAATCGAATATAGGTTATTCGAGAGGGAGTAAATCAAATAATGATTATTCGAAGGGGAGTTATCGAATAAAGATTTTTCGAGAGAGAATTATGCATTATATTTTTACAGTATCAAATGTAGGAAAGTACTATTTTCTTCCGGTTTTTAAACCAAGATTTATTTATTTAATAAATTTATTAATTAAAATTTATTCAAATTTATGAATAAAAGTTATATTTGAAGTTAGATATTTTGAAAGTAGGGATTATATCGGTATCATTATAACTAATGTTTTATAAAAGAAGTGGAATCGTAAATCGAATCCGAGAGTGCGTAAGCAATGATTTGATAAGAATTTAAGAAACAGAGTTAAGGAAATTAGAAACTAGCTGGAGAGTAGTTACGTTAGTTATGTTGAAAAATTTTCCGGATACCGATCTGATGTTGGTTTCGGCCTTCGGGGTTGATATATAGGAAATTGTTCACTTACTGGTTTACAGTTAGTGAATGATAGATGTGGGAGGATAGTGATGCGTGAATAGGGAATGGAAATGTTTTCCACGTTAATATCGTATATTTTCTAAATGTAGAGAATAAGAATTTGATGAATATATGGAAATGAGGAAATAAATAAATTAATGATAAATTAATTTAAAGGGAAAAATGTTGATTGATGATTGATCGATAAAAATTTCCATTTGAAAATAAGATCTTTGCGTGTATGGATATTTTCCTTTAATAGTTAAATAATCGACTATCAAAATTTTGACCATTTTTCCATTGTCAATACAGAGAGACTAGGATCATATTTATTATCTGAAACCACACCGTTTGGGCATAAGCATTGCGAATCGAATATGATGAAGATAATTGAAGACGGAGTTTATGCAAGGGTCGTTTTGGCAAATCCTAGGTATAAATTGCCTAAAATGGGTTTATAGAATAGTGCCTTCGGTTTGTCTAGTCCCAAGACAACCTATATAGAAGAATGTCTGACAGAGAATATATAACAACCCAGGTTTTTTGGATTACCTATTGAATTAATTAAAATAATTATCATATTCCAATTGGGGATTGAATGATGACTTAAAAATATAAATAAGCCTAGACTATTTAATCCTTGATGATTAAATAGAAAAGTTTGGTTATGTGGTATGTTATGACTATTTAAAGAATAATATTAAATGACATAAAATATGGAATTTCTTGGTTTGTAATTAACGCAATGAAATAATTGATACTAATGTTAAAATTAACAATGCACGTTAAAATTACATTTGTAAATTTTTGTAAGCTTAAGCACATTTGGAAAAAAGGGTGAAAACATGTTTTTATATGTTAAATATAAGCTAATATATGTAAATTAGTGTTAAAATAAGTAACTAAGGGCTGATTTGAGATGAAATAAAAACACAGGGGGCTTAATGATAGTTTTCCAGATATTTCCTTGGAAAACTATCATTAAGCCCCCCGTGTTTTTATTTTGTCTCAAATCAGCCCTTAGTTACTTATTTTAACACTAATTTACAAATATTAGCTTATATTTAACATATAAAAACATGTTTTCACCCTCTTTTTTTTCTTCAAAATATGCTTAATTTACACAAATTTACAAACGTAATTTTAACGTACGTTGTTAAATTTTAAACATTAATTTTAGTATAAACTATTTCATTGCGTTAAATACAAACCAAGAAATTCCATATTTTATGTCATTTAATATTATTCTTTAAATAGTCATAACATACCACATAACCAAACTTTTCTATGTAATCATCAAGGATTAAATAGTATGGGCTTATTTATATTTTTAAGTAATCATTCAATCGCCAATTGGGATCTGATAATTATTTTAATTAATTCAACAAGTGATCCCGAAAATCTGGGTTGTTACAGACTTCCCCCCTTACGAAAATTGTGTCCCCGCAATTTCCTTAGGGACTAGTCTAAATAACTAATTCAAAACACAAGTATCCGAGATTTTCACATGCGCAGGATGTACTTGTACATGACACAAGATAAGAGAAGCATAAGAATAATAGATAAATTCTCACCTTCGTTGTGAGAAGCAAGCAAATCAGGATATAGCCGCTCAATAGATTCCCTGGTTTCCCAGGTACAGTCTTTCGGATTTTGCAACCACTGTACTTTCACGAAAGGAATATTCTTGTTCCGAAGGTGCCTCACCTCCGAATCAAGAACTCGTATCGGCTGTTGAGCAACTGATAGACCGGGAGAAATCTAAACATCTAACAACTTGGAAGAATCAATAACAGAATCTGACTCTCTTAAACACCTTCTGAGCTGGGATACGTGGAATACATCATGAATATCCGATAGATGACCAGGAAGATAAACTCGATAAGCAACAGATCCGATGTGCTCAGTGATAGGAAATGGCCCAATAAATCGAGGAGCCAAATTCCCTATTGAACTGAAATGCATAACTCCCTTTAGCGGAGAAACTCGAATAAAGACAAGATCACCAACAGAAAACTCGAGAGGTTTCCAACGGTTGTCTGCGTAGGTTTTTTACCTGCTCTGTGCCTCTCTCATTCTTTGTCTAATGATGGAAAGCTTCTCAGAAGAATCATGAATGGAGTCAGGACCAAGAATAAACTTCTCCCCTGACTCTAACCAGCAAGAGGGAGATGACTTGGTCAATCGTACAAAGCCTCAAATGGTGCCATGCCTATAGATGCCTGAAAGCTGTTATTATAAGAGAACTCTACTAGAGGTAGGTGGTCTTCCCAAGAACCACCGAAGTCGAGAATACAAGCACGAAGAAGGTCTTCTAAAATATGGTTGAATCGCTCAGTCTGTCTGTCAGACTGAGGATGATAGGCTGTAGAAAAGTTAAGCTTTGTACCCAAAGCTTGCTACAAACTATTCCAAAAATGACCGGTAAAAATGGGGTCATAATCGCAAACAATAGATGATGGAATACCATGAAGATGAACAATTTCTTTAATATACAACATAGCAAGAAGTGGAGCATCCCTATTAGACTTAATAGGGATGAAATGAGCAGATTTAGTAAGTCGATCGACGATAAACCAGATACTAGAATGACCCAACCTCGAACGGGGTAGGCCATCAATGAAATCCATAGAGATCTGATCCCATTTCTATATAGGGATCTCAAGAGGCTATAAAAGACCAGAAGGCCGTTGGTGCTCAGCCTTAACCAACTGGCAAGTCATGCACTTGCTAATATATCTCGCAACATCACACTTCAAGCCCTTCTAGTAATATAGTCGAGACATATCGGCGTACATTTTACTGCTCCCGGGATGGGTAGAATACTTAGTGCGATGACACTCATCACGAATGTCACGCCTAAGCGAAGAGTCAGCTGGCACAACAAGACGGTTCTTCATGCGAAGACAACCACGAGAATCTAGGTTGTATTCCCTCAACTCATTATCTTGGGAATCACCCTCACACAACCGAATAAGGCGCACTAAATCATTATCATGCCTCTGAGCCTCATGAATACGATCATGCAAGGATGAACGAGCTTCCATACCGAATAATAAACAGGAGAATCAGATGATGGGGATCGAATATAAACATCGAACTAAGAAAGAGTCTCTAGAGTATCCCACTCGGCTAACATCATCGACACCATTGCCGAGTGTTTGCGGCTAAGCGCATCTGCAACAAGATTCCCCTTGACTGGGGTGTACTGAATCTCGAAGTCATATGAGGCAAGGAACTCTAACCACCGCTGTTGCCGCATGTTGAGCTCTTTCTACGAGAAAAGTTGCTTGTGGGACTTATGGTCAGTGTATAATGTGAAGCGCTCCCCCAAAAGATAATGACGCCATATCTTCAAAGAGAAGACAATGGCTGCAAGCACTAGATCATGGGTTGCGTATCGAACCTCGTTCGGACGCAGCTGCCTTGAAGCATTGTAAAAACCCACAACTTCCCCGATGAGGAAAGCGAGGATAGTTCGAGAACAAGCCATAAATGAACGCAAACGGAAGAACATTTCATTGTCTATTACAACAATACATCAAAATACAAGAATATACAGAGTATGAACAAATATTATTCAATAGAAAATATCAGAGATTACAATAAATTACATAGCATCGGAAAATAATACAATACACAACTGAAGGGATATACGGATACAAAGCTTTCCAAATATCATTCCAGCTGTAAACCAGGATCCTGTGAATATAAATCTGCAAAACCAAAACTACTAGCTGCCCGTGTCAAAATAAGGGCACCCAAAGTTTAGGTTAAAACAATAAACTCCAGATCAATTATGGGACTGGTGTGAGTACTAAAACAGTTATTAATCTTTATTTTTAAAGTTAGGCAAATCAAGGGACCACGCCGTATAACACGGAATGGGTTTCCTCCCAAGAATACCAGTGCATAAAACAAACAGAGAAATGCTAAATAAAGAAAAATGAAGCTATTATAAGACCCAGTTCCCATCACACAATGCAACGCAAGCCGGAGGATAGGGTTTTTACCTTATAATATCCAAAAATGCTTGATACGTTTAAAACAAGTCTTTTGATACTATAATAAGTGTATAGTGTATAAAACAACTTCAAATCAATAGTATCAATCATAGACGGCATGAGTGCCCCATCCCACTATGTCGCCATATATAGGATTAAAACTAAAACCGAATTATCACGTATTTTGAAATTGGATTTCCATCTGTGAACCGAGGCCAGGGATCGTCCTCTGCCGATTCGAGACAATCTAGCCCATGTCTCAGGCAAGTACTCAGTCAAGCCTTGGAGCGACAGGGCCGGTCCACCGATGTGGATTAAAATGCCTGAACAATACGTCTCTCCGCCCTATGGGGCGTAAATGAGCCAACAAATGACTCCATCGGACCTGGATCGTCAGATCAAACCGAGGCGCCTCGCAACAGCAACAACCACATAAGTCAAACTCGTCAGGGCGTGTAAAACCACTGACGCCACTTCTAGCTAGAAAGAAACGCATGTCCTCCCTGAGGTCCTCTCCCGTTTTGGTTCACACCGGGGTTTGAGGCTCGCGAACCAACGTTACACAATGCTACACCACACAGGCCGTGCTTTGATCATCATCCACAAGACTTTGCTTTTCAACAGAAGCCTCGATCAATTGCCACTTAGGCATGCCACACAGGCAATTCATTCCATGCGATGGATATCCATCAATATATAACCCCTGAGCTCGTACGTCTCAGAGATGGGCGTTAAGCAAGAGAATAAATTCTCCGCCGCCAAACAGATATATATTTAATAGAAATCAATCACACAGACTGAAATCCAATGTCAGACACACAGTCCATTTACAAGTTCGTTCTGGGTCTGAACGAAGCCGGAGGCACCTAGTACCCCGCATATCCATCGATCTCCAAGTACGTTTGGACGATCACCAACTGATTCTCTCCTCTTGGGTGTACGGCCCAATCAAGATCATCAATGATTATCCAAACGTCGTGAAGACCTTCGGTCTTCAATCACCATCTTCATCTTCGACACCACGTCGAATTAGTTATTCAGAATGGGATAAACCCGGTCTTTCTGAATAACTCGCGTATATAATAAATAAGTGTTACATAAACACAACATACACCTCATTCCAATTCAGAATATTCTTTTATTCAAATATTCCTATACTTTGGGAAAAGTTCCCATTAATTTTATCAAAGATAAATTCTTTAAATTTATTCTTTAACCTGCTTTGAATATCAATTCAAACTAGTTGGGATTAGCAAACCACACCGAAGTAATCATTTATTTTATTTCCCAATCCCAACCTATTCATCCCATGAAGTAAAACTGGTCATACTTCATATCTAACACCACGATGTTATCGGTAAATTCAATTACCATTTCTCGTTCAAATCTAATTAAAGATTTAACTATCGCCTAGAGCAAAACTGGTGATACTCCATTCTCGATCATTTCAATCTAATTAAAGATTCATTAAAACTCCACTTAGTTTTAATATTCACAGAAATCAATATCATGTCTTTAACTGGGTTGAAGAACCAATGTCATTTAAAACATGGCCCACAATAAACCCAAAATCACATTCATTAATTATCGGGTTAAAAAACAAGTGTTATTTAAAACACTGTTCACGATAAACCCAAAAATCAATACCAATTCAATTCTAATTAAATATCATGTAATTGGTACACTTCATTAAATCTAAATAAAAAGATTTAATCTTTTTCTCAACTGGGCTTAAGAACAGTGTTAATGAAGACACCATTCACGACAAACCCAAATAACATTTGATATTAAATACGAGGCTCTGAATAGAAAATATATCGGCTTATATTCAATATCAAATTCTACGACCAACAAATATCGTATTGGAAATAACGATATGTAAATATCTTTCAAATTTCCATAACAATATCTGTATCGTCACGAAATCCAACATCGAAATATTCCAAAGACAATTTCGATTCCAACCCATTCCAATTCAATTATTGGAAATTCTGGTTATTTTCAAAACCATTTCAAATCCACTTTATTTATTTTAAAAAAATAAATAGAATTATAATTCTAGTTCAAAGCTAGTTCATTTCGATAAAAATCTATTTTTATCCTTTCAAATATAGAGTTTTTCATCCCAATTCTTCCCAAATCATTTCTTATGATTTTACACAAATTATTACTATTTTTAATAATTTTATCAAGGCCCGTACAGTCGATTTCCATCAACGGCCATCGAACTACACTTACAGCGACCTTTTCCAAATTTGATTTGGGCATAATTCCAAATCCAACCGTTAGATTTCAAATTTCTAATATTCGTTAGAAAGCTCATTTCGATACGAACCCAACAGTTCTGGCTTTAGGAGAATCCGACGGTCGGATCTCCCGCAATATCCATTCGAAGTCAATGGTCGAAATTCGCGAACTGCCGCGGCGCGGCGCGTTCTATTCAGGCCATTATATTATATATATAATATATATAATATATACTTCATCGATTTTCTTTCAAAACGTATTTTATAAATCGTTTTAAATTCGTTTTCAAAACGTTTTCAACTTCTATTTCAATTTCAAATCAAAATCGAATTTTTCAACATAAATTCATTTTAATTTCATTTCAAATCGATTTAAATTCAAATTGATTTCTAATTCAATTTCAGTTCATTTTCAATTCAATTCAATTTCAATTCGAATTCATTTCTATTCAATTTCTGTTTGAATTCATTTCTATTCAATTTCAGTTTGAATTTCAATTCTTTTCAAAATAACAGATTTTGAAATCACTTTCGATATTCATTATAAAATGAATAAAATCGATATAAATATTGTTCACGTCAAAATGACGTCAATCTAATCTACACGGCTTCATATATTTCTATTTTCCAATATTCCTTTTCAAATATTTCTTTTTCAAATATTGAATGAGGCCCAATCAATTACCATATAATGTTAATTATATGGATTTTCTACAATACATGTATACAATAACAACGATGAATAATCAACCATCATCCAAAGTGCATTCTACACTGTATAAGCATCAAATATAAATATTCAATGCTTATAACAGTTTGTCAATCAATCGATCGACATATAACTAACTATTGGGATTAGTGTATGTCCTATATCACCCCAATACCCGTGTGGGGTTTTCAAACAATCAAACACAGATTTTATTTGTGCAGTTGGACGATGTGTAAAATTTATCGTCCCAATCAATATCAGTCAAATGTGTGTATATAAACAAATCATCGATTTGTTTATATTTATTTCTTTCACATTCATGTTAAAAATTATATTTTCAACTATAAAATATTTTTAACTACATAAATATTTTATTGCATTTCACTTCACATCACGCAATCAACTACACATCAAAATCAAACAAACAAGCATACAAGCCGTCCATGGTCTGTGGACGACGGGTGTCGGGTGCTACTAAACACCGTCTGCATCCTAGTATATATTTTTAACTAGAAAACAAAATTAAAAGGTGAGAAGTTCTCACTGATTAGCTAATCCAATCCCACGACTCTTCTTATGTAGAAAATCTCCGCCGTTCTCACCTCATGTCACTTTCTTTGCCCGTATTCTCTACATATGTAAAAATCACATTTTTATCTTGCTATTCGATATATAAAAATCGAATTTTTACTTTGATATTCAATATATAAAAATCGAATTTTTACTATGCTATTCAATATATAAAAATCGAATTTTTACTATGCTATTCAATATATAAAAATCGAATTTTTACTATGCTATTCAATATATAAAAATCGAATTTTTACTTTGCTATTCAATATATAAAAATCGAATTTTTACTTTGCTATTCAATATATAAAAATCGAATTTTTTACTTTGCTATTCAATATATAAAAATCGAATTTTTACTTTGCTATTCAATATATAAAAATCGAATTTCTACTGTGCTATTCAATATATAAAAATCGAATTTTTACTATGCTATTCAATATATAAAAATCGAATTTTTAATATGCTATTCAATATATAAAAATCGAATTTTTCGTTGCTAAAAATATATATCCTTTCATAAATTAAAAATCTCTCCTTTCTAATATTAAAAATCTATCCCTTTTTTTATTTCAAAACTCTATTATATATAAAAAAGAAATCTAAACTTTGCTTTGTTTTTCATATATATAAAAATAAATGAAATTTAAATAAGGTGAATCCTATAAAAACAGAAATTTAAATAAAATAAACTCACTGTATATTTCCAAAGGGGGTGGAGCTCGTTGGATCGAAGAGGGGAGGGGTGCCATCATCTGAGGTCGGCGTAGGGGCTCGAGGGCTAGGGGGAGGCGGCGGCTGTGGGTTGTGGGTGGCGGCAGGTTCGATTGGGGTCTCGATTGGGGTCAGGGTTCGAGGGGGAAGGGGTTGCGCGTGCGAGGAGGGGGTGCGTCGGGTCTTGGAGCGAGGGAGGGGGATGGTGGCCGCGCCTGTGGCGCGGTGACGATGAGATCGAGTGGTGGGGGGCGATTTACTTTTCTTTTCTTTTTTATATTTCGCTTCGACTGTAATGAAAGAGAAAAAGGGGAGGGGGTGAGATTTATATGAATATTATATTATTAATTTATTTTAAATCTCCTCCTAAAAGCACCTTTTTTATTCGAACTCAGAATTGAACCCATCGACTGTCGTCCATAGCTAATTACCCCCATTCCGAACACAATGGGATATGTATCGTAAGCTGGTTCGATCGTTTCGATCAGTTTTCGTCAAAATCAACATATATCTATATATATTGAATTTGAACACACATTTCAATTTACCGGGGTCACATACTAATTCGAAAAATTCCAGAAAAATATTTTCTAGCCTCGTATTGACAATACGGTCCTAACAAAACTAGTTTCGTCAAATTCCGAGACCGTTTGAAAAATGGCCATTTTCCAGTCGATTAAAATCAACTGAAATTGGTCAAATGCGTTTTACTTTGCCACGCTTACATATTGAATCGAAAAATTATGAAATTTGAAACCTAGCAATAACTTGACATCACGGATCCAACAAAAGTGGTTTCATCGAAATCCGAGGTCGTTTGCAAAATTTCCTTTTTAAGGGCCTGAATTCCATAGCGACTATTCAGAATTTTCACTGGACATCTCTTTTGATCCCCGCTGTGAAATTTGGATTTTTCGGTTTCGTTGGAAAGATATTCACAAATAGATTCTAATATTTTTGGTGTCGTTAAAATCCGGTTTATTTTGAATCCTGCACATCCATTTGAAGTTTGAAATCGAATTATCGAACTACCATGCCATTTTCAATTCCTTTTATAAATATAAATTAATATTTATATTCTATTGTCGATTCAAACGAATATATACGTTCGAATTATATTCAACATAAATTTCTCGTCAATATTATTTAAAATAATTCATTTTAAATAATCAAAATTCGCTAAAACTGCCAAAATAAAAATTTTAAACTGGCCCAGATTTCCGGGTTATTACAATCTCCCCTACTTAAAACTTTTCGTCCCCGAAAAGGAACAAAGCCAAAAGTTGTTTTAAATACCAACTCAACTTTCATTATTTTTATTATGGCTTAAGTTCTTCAACTTTTCTATTTCTATGAACTTTTCAAATTTTTCAAAAATTTGGCTAACACTCTAAATTTTCGAAAAATTTCGCCATAATCTCCCCTGCACCGGGAGCACGGGAAAATCACGAAATTGCCATACAGGCCTTCTGATCTCAAAAAGAAAAAGAAAAAGCCAAGCGGCTAGCCAATCGACTCATAAAATCATCATCATCCAAACAAAACAGTAAATTATGGTAAACATGTACCTATTTGTCGGGCAAACAATTTTATTCTTCCGCTCTAGCCTCTTTGCTAAGACCTGTTCAATGTAAGTACATGTATATGCAAGCAAATGCGACCAAATTTCAATACAATTCACTTTTGGTCAATTTGGCTAAAGGTTCAACATTTAATTAATCCAACAATAATCAAGCAACACAACCATCAATCAATTAGTTGATTATCATCTCAAATTCATAACTTTGATATATAGTCAAAAATCACATTTGTGGTGCCAAATCACAACAATAAGCCCTATCTAATTTTGGTTCTCACACCAGTCAATAGGAAATATATAGATATTACACCTTCGAAACTTGAATACCAATTCTGATGATGTTCGAACTATCATTAGAATCATCTCCGGGCGACTAGAGTGTGATTCTATATCTATCCAGTATATTAAAACTTCGAATACATGCTAGCTAGGCGCATATGCAAAATCTTTATATATTAGATTGTCCTAATCAATATGAAATAAATAATCAAATACGAATAATTGATTTTAAATTTTCAAAACAAAATTCGTTTCATTTTAAAAATATACTCTTCACACTCGTTCTAGGATACTACTGATCCCATCTCTAACGAGTCACTCTCATTGGATATTACTAATCCAATATCTGATGAATTCTTTCGTATGGTTCTAATGTGCCTTGTCCCCTGAGCTTTGTAAACCAGAGCTCTAATACCAACTGTAAAGACCCACAACTTCCCCGGTGAGGAAAGCGCGGATAGTTCGAGAACAAGCCACAAATGAACGCAAACGGAAGAACATTTCATTGTCTATTACAACAGTACATCAAAATACAGGAATATACAGAGTATAAACAAATATTATTCAACAGAAAATATCAGAGATTACAATAAATTACATAGCAGCGGAAAATAATACAATACACAACTGAAGGGATACACGGATACAAAGCTTTCCAGATATCATTCCAGGTGTAAACCAGGATCCTGTGAATATAAATCTGCAAAACCAAAACTACTAGCTGCCCGTGTCAAAATAAGGGCACCCAGAGTTTAGGTTAAAACAATAAACTCCGGGTCAGTCATGGGACTGGTGTGAGAACTAAAACAGTTATTAATCTTTATTTTTAAAGTTAGGCAAATCAAGGGACCACGCCGTATAACACGGAACGGGTTTCCTCCCTAGAATACCAGTGCATAAAACAAACAACGCAATGTTAAATAAAGAAAAATGAAGCTATTATAAGACCCAGTTCCCATCACACAATGCAACGCAAGCCAGAGGATAGGGTTTTTACCTTATAATAGCCAAAAATGCTTGATACGTTTAAAACAAGTCTTTTGATACTATAATAAGTGTATAGTGTATAAAACAACTTCAAATCATAAGTATCAATCATAGACGGCATGAGTGCCCCATCCCACTATGTCGCCATATATAGGATTACAACTAAAACCGAATTATCACGTATTTGGAAATTGGATTTCCATCTGTGAACCGAGGCCAGGGATCGTCCTCTACCGATTCGAGACAATCTAGCCCATGTCTCAGGCAAGTACTCAGTCAAGCCTTGGAGCGACAGGGCCGGTCCACCGATGTGGATTAAAATGCCTGAACAATACGTCTCTCCGCCCTATGGGGCGTAAATGAGCCAACAAATGACTCCATCGGACCCGGATCGTCCGATCAAACCGAGGCGCCTCGCAACAACAACAACCACATAAGTCAAACTCGTCAGGGCGTGTAAAACCACTAACGCCACTTCTAGCTAGAAAGAAACGCATGTCCTCCCTGAGGTCCTCTCCCGTTTTGGTTCACACCGGGGTGTGAGGATCGCGAATCAACGTTACACAAAACTACGCCACACAGGCCTTGCTTTGATCATCAACCACAAGACTTTGCTTTTCAACAGAAGCCTCGATCAATTGCCACTTAGGCATGCCACACAGGCAATTCATTCCATGCGATGGATATCCATCAATATATAACCCCTGAGCTCGTACGTCTCAGAGAAGGGCGTTAAGAAAGAGAATAAATTCTCCGCCGCCAAACAGATATATATTTAATAGAAATCAATCACATAGACTGAAATCCAATGTCAGACATAGTCCATTTACAAGTTCGTTCTGGGTCTGAACGAAACCGGAGGCACCTAGTACCCCGCATATCCATCGATCTCCAAGTACGTCTGGACGATCACCAACTGATTCTCTCTTCTTGGGTGTACGGCACAATCAAGATCATCAATAATTATCCAAACGACATGAAGACCTCCGGTCTTCAACCACCGTCTTCATCTTCGACACCACGTCAAATTAGTTATTCAGAATGGGATAAACCCGGTATTTTTGAATAACTCGCGTATATAATAAATAAGTGTTACACAAACACAA
This sequence comes from Allium sativum, assembly GCA_030737875.1. Lineage (NCBI taxonomy): Eukaryota > Viridiplantae > Streptophyta > Magnoliopsida > Asparagales > Amaryllidaceae > Allium > Allium sativum. The sequence goes on from JASFAX010001186.1 coordinate 49,647, forward strand.
CATACGCCTCATTCCAATTCAGAATATTCTTTTATTCAAATATTCCTATACTTTGGGAAAAGTTCCCATTAATTTTATCAAAGATAAATTCTTTAAATTTATTCTTTAACCTGCTTTGAATATCAATTCAAACTAGTCGGGATTAGCGAACCACACCGAAGTAATCATTTATTTTATTTCCCAATCCCAACCTATTCATCCCATGAAGTAAAACTGGTCATACTTCATATCTAACACCACGATGTTATCAGTAAATTCAATTACCATTTCCCGTTCAAATCTAATTAAAGATTTAACTATCGCCTAGAGAAAAACTGGTGATACTCCATTCTCGATCATTTCAATCTAATTAAAGATTCATTAAAACTCCACTTAGTTTTAATCTTCACAGAAATCAATATCCTGTATTTTACTAGGTTGAAGAACCAATGTCATTTAAAACACGGCCCACAATAAACCCAAAATCACATTCATTAATTATCGGGTTAAAGAACAAGTGTTATTTAAAACACTGTTCACGATAAACCCAAAAATCAATACCAATTCAATTCCAATTAAATATCATTTAATTGGTACACTTCATTAAATCTAAATAAAAAGATTTAATCTTTTTCTCAACTGGGCTTAAGAACTGTAACAACCCGTATTTTTGAATAACATGTTATAACATAAATGGAGGCAGAATTAAACTGTAAAATCTGAATCAAGGGAAACGGGCTATGCCATTGCGTTCGTCTCGGAAAAATACGCGAAATAGAGTCCGAGTTTTCGAAAATCGGAGTCCGTATGACCAAGATATGGCCTCGCGAAGTTTCACGAAAAATTCCCAAATTAAAGTATACTTAATTAAGTGAAATGGGTTGCGCAGAGAAATATATATATATTGATATATATATATATATAATTGAAAATTAAATAAATAAATATGCAAAAATGTTCAAAACAGCGAATTGGGAGAGGGGAATAACCGAACCGGCCGATTTTTGAGGTCGACCCGAGCTCGCTGGGTCGACTAGGGGTTAATCCAGGGTGTTTGGCTGTCAACCCGTGGGCCGATTCGCTCAAATGCAGATTTTGCATTTGAATGGTTCTCATGGTTCATCTTTAATCTAAAGGCCCTAGATGGTTCCTACACTTGACTTCTTCCCCAAGACATGCTTTGATGGCTTGGATTGAATCTAGGTTTAATCCTATGGCCTAAAACACTTGCCTAATCTATAAATAAGACCCTAACCTACCCTAAATCATCATTATTCATTCATACAACTAAACTATGGCAAAATCAATCCTCTCATGGCCTCCACTCTCTACATAAAATTCCTAAATAAATTCCTAAGTGATTTTCCATGCATACAAGTGTTTTCAAACTTGTATGAGCATCATTAGCTTGCATTCAAGTCAAGTTTATATATTTGCATCATAAAGAAAGAGTCTTGATCATTTTGGCTCAAGGGTTTTGCTTGCATTTTGGGTTTAATTGATTTCATAAGGGCTTTGTCATATTTTTGTGACTTCTTAAGCATTGTAAGCCCTATTCTACTTTCATACTTAAACTCTAAAGTTAAATGTATGATATGCAAGTTTATATGCAAGTTTATCATGTTGTGATATGCAAGTTTATCATGTTGTGATATGCAAGTTTATATGCAAGTTTATCATGTTGTGATATGCAAGTTTATATGCAAGTATGCCAAGTTATGTTATGCAAGTTTGGGTTGAACATTTTGTTCATGCTATCATGTTATGCAAGCTTATTTTGGGTTTATGAACATAAAGCTTTAAGCTTTATGCCAAAGGTTGCATTTTAGCAACATGTAAGTTATCATATCTCTTATGATAACTTGCATGTGAGGCTAAATGCGAACTTATGGCCATCTCTACATGTCATTTAGCACCATGTATCACCAATATGCTAAGTTTGGTTTTATGCATGCTTTTGAGGCCTAAAAATGTAATATGCAAGTGTATGAACATATGAACATTTCATATGCCACCATGTTAAGCTTGTGGCTTCAATACCTTTATGTCATGATTATGCCAAGTTCCCTCTTTCTATCCTTTATGCGCTATTGCGATATGTAAGCGATGGGATTGCGTTTGGGGTTGGGTAAACTTAAAAGACATAAAACATAAGCTTGGGAATTTACCTATTAAGTTAGGTCTACCCATTGGGAATTTACCTATTAAGTTAGGTCTACCCAATTGCTTGAAAACTTGTAACATGTTTTGGAAACATGATGGACATGACACATAGAAAAGATAAGTGTGGCCAACTCGAGGTTGGGTTGAGTTTGTAGCGTAAACCTACCCGGAACCGACCGGCTTAACTAGTTGCTACAAACAATAGGACCCAATGTGAGAAGTTGGTCATGTTGTACCTTGAACCCGAGGTTAGACCAAGTTGTGGTGTAAAGCTACCCGGACCCGCCCGGCTTAACTAGTAACCACAACAAGGTCTAATGTGAGAGGTTAAGGCGCATTAAATTAATTAATGCCTCGTGATTAGGGTTAAGTCATGGTCCACTTAATACTTAACCAATTTGGGCTTGGTAGATTAATCGGGGTTAAGTCGTGAACTCATCGTTACACTTAACCAAGTTAATCCAGGATTAGCAAGAGGGTTAAACCGTACTTAACCCACTAGCAATGGGGGCCCACTCCAGCAGTAATCCCAAGTTAGTATCATCATGACCCTATGGACTAGGCTAGGGTGGGGGCACGATTACTGGACTGGAGGTAAGTGACCAAAAGCGACGGCAGAGGGTACGCCGGTGTAGTTCCGGGCG